>CM060962.1:155854732-156149732 GCA_030765045.1 Tenodera sinensis
CAGAAACATTTTCTTTTCTTAATTAAGGTAACTGCTGTACACTAGTCCATACAATACAGATGAAAGGTACTTGATGCACCAAATTAAAAGTAGAATATATATATATATATATATATATATATATATATATATATATATATATATATATATATATATATATCAATGAGCTGGTTAAAATGTTTTATGTGAGTTTTTCCCTTGAGTTTCACAGTTTTCACAAAATAAAAAAATCTGATGTGTTGTACTCACATGACTTTCTCTACTCTTGTACTAACCATTCTTACAAACTGTAATTCCTATATCTTCTTCGTGTTAGTTGAGATAAACATTTGCAGAAATTATCTTATAGCTTACTTCTTGTGCTTATTTCCTTGTAGGAGCAAGGGGAATATGAGAATAGAGTAGGCTTTGAGTGATAGTGAAATCTTTTACAGCTTTGAGTTTCCATTCTCTTTGCACAGTTAACATAAAAAAAGAATAATGATGTTATATTTGACAAAAGTATAAATTCTCCAAAACTCACACAAATAAGGCATTTCTCCAAAATGGTTCACTCTACAAAAAAATGTATTTTGACATAAATTGAGTATTTTAGCAAGATTTACATTTTTTCTGTTCTAAGATTTAGTCTATCTCTTACGGTTTACCAGTTATGCAAAAGTCATCCAGAGTAAATATGACTACAGGGTTATAGCCAGAAAACTCAAGATATACATTTCATTTGCCATAAAAATATCTCAAACATATGACTTTTTAATCAAAATCGTTAGAGCCATTTTCAAGAAAACTAAAATTTTCCATGTAAAGGGTAGTTTAGGGTGAAGTCATTTTCTTCAAAATCTTCGTGTCACATCCTTGAAAGACATTAAACACAAATACCAACTTTAGTTTTTAACAGACTTTTCGATTTTGAGTTATGCTGTCCACAGACTGACACACACACACACCCACACCAACACACACGTGCGGACCTTTTTCTAAAAATGCCTTTTTTGGATTCAGGGGGCCTCAAACATATATTTCCAGTGAAATCTTGACATCGAATTTTTGGGTGGAATGCAATACTTCCTCTACTTTACTATACATAGTAGAGAAAGTAAAAAAGGGCTCAATCTACTATGTATTTGGCAACACTGTGCTTCAGTAATATCACCGACACATGCTCCCTGTGTGACCAGCCAATTGGCAGCAATTCTGATGAGGTGGATAAATAGGTGCACCTCTAATGTAAACAGAGTTCGGTTGGTATCAAAGCCTACACGAGCTCATTTGCAGAGGCAAACTTCTGCTAACTGCTAAAGTCAACCAGAATGCTATGCTTGCTTGGGCTTTCCCTCATGGCAGTAGGTAGCAGCTGTGAATCCCTCACTCCTCTCCTACCTACAAAACGTTGAGCACTCAGACGCATGCGTGAACAAGGAAACAGCATTTTACCTTAGTCTGCCTTGACAAGCTCTCTGCTTCCTTTGTGGGAATTACATGAAACTACGCAATAAAACATAAACTACATTTGGAGAAAAATGGAATATTTACAGTATATTAAAATTAAATAAAATGAAAAGTGGTGTTGATATTTTAGGATAGACTCAGCCTTAAAGGCTTAATGAACATTTTGCCTCTGCTCATTTGGCAAAACATGTTCGAAACTTTGCAATGTCGCACTGCATGTAAATATCATTTAAAAATTTTTCGTTTTGTTTCATTCTCTGACCACCTTTCAATTTTTGGTACCTTTTGATGCAGGTGAAAATCTACCAATCTCTGCCATCCTCCAGCTATGTTTCATATTAGCAATCTAGGAAAGGAATGTGAAATTTGTTTTTCACAGTGCAATTGAGTTATTAACACCTAATTTAAAACTAATGTGATAATTGAATGCAACACCTGAGTAATCTGATGTAATCAGCTAAACGAAAATAATAAATTCCAAATGATAAGACACTGTAAGCTCACTGTCGTATTAATTACAAAACAAGTGTCATTTGCCTGCATTAACTTGATTGCAGTGACATCACTGTCATGCCCTATACAGTGTATGCCATCTTGCAATTTAGCCAAGTTGAAAACACTTTTATGTAACATTTCAATCTTCATTTTTGGCTAGGGTGCTACACTTAACAAAAAAAAAAAAGACATTAAGACTTGTTCTGAAAACAACACACTTTTGTTTCTGTAACAATCAGCTCTTCATTCTTAGCCATGGCACACTAGGCCATATCTTAACAAGTAAAATTGCAATAGAATTATTTGTTACATTTATCATGTAAACTATTCTCTTAATGTATGGTGCATCAAGTACCTTCCAACTTATATAGCTCTGCATATTTATAAAATAAAATTAACATGAAACATGTGTTTGGGTTGTTACCCACTGGTTATCCCAATGTATGTTTAATCTCAATAGGTTTAATGGTATTTTTCTTTCTAGTCTTCTGTTAGCATAAGATTCATCTTCTTCCTCTTCATCCTCTTCTTCCTCCCCCCCCTTCCTCTTCTTCTTACCCTCCCCATATGGAGGACTTACACCCTCTAGGACTTACAAGCCAGTGCCTAAGGTCAGAGGCCTGTTAGGGAGCAGACAAGCCTATGGATTGGACAAAGTGAAAATCTGGAAGCGGGTAGTCACCCACACCAGGTATGAGAGGAAGAGGATAATATGAAATGCAGGCAAAAGGGATAGTTGGAAAGGTGATGATGGAGCAGTTGGAGTGAATGGCGGGGGAAACTGGAGACCCTGGAGAAAATCCACCCAGATGCCACTTCATCCACCATGAATACCACAAGTAGGTCCCTGGGATCAAACCCGGGCTGCCTTGGTGATAGGCAAACAATCTGCTTGGCCATGGCACCGCCACATCATGTACCTGATACTAATTTGTTATTACTTCATTTGTTTAAATAAATATTAGACATATTACAACTTCCCTCTATTTGGAGTACTTAGAATTTATCCTGGGGTCCTATACTGCTGAACACCCTGGTTATATTGTGTATGGTAATCCTTCCTCCTCCTCCTCCAATATTAATTGTGAACGTTTACTTCTAACCTTTTCACTAAACATATACTGCTCCTACTGACCCCTTTAATTTCTATTTCATGATTTATTTCATTTGCCATCTTTATTAACTTTCTTGCTTTCTCAACTTTTCTTATCAGCTCCACTCGTAACTCTCTTATTTTTCATTATACATTTCACTACAGTAGCTACTAAACAAGAATGAACATGGACCTAGCCAACACTGATGCTCTCTCAGCATTGCCAGTTGCCCAGCAAGCAGGCAAAAAGGATGGAAGATTTGACTGCCTATGTCACACTGATACCACCTCATGCATAAAACTGGCAATGCCAAGAGAGTAACATTGGTGTATTGGCTAGGCCCATGTCCATTCTTGTTTTGTAGCTACTATAATCTTTACTATCCCAATTTCACTGTAACCCCACTTTCAATGCACATGTACTCCCTCCACTCCTTCACCATTTCCTTAACCTACTCTTGGTGAAATATCCCTTTCTTTCTTTCTCTCCTGATTAGTTCTCCCTTCCCCCTCTCCCTCTTTGATCTGTCTGTTATTTCATCTTTCCTTTTCATCTTTTTCTACAACTATTATTCAATCCACTCGTTTCAATTTTTTTCCACTTCCTCCAGACTGTCCTCTCTTACCACCTCCCACCTTGGCTCTTTCCCATCTTTCTTTTGCACTCTACTTCCCACCATTTCTACACCTTGCTTTTTGCTACCTACACTATTTTCTGTCTTACATATCCTTCTTTCGATGCCACACTTGTAATTGTATTCACACATGCTGCAGTATGCTGACTAGCCATCTCTTCATAACCCAACGCATTGGGTGACTCACTTCCTGTTGCTTCTTGATCATTTCCCCACCTTTCTTGGTTCAATGCCTGTTCCTGCCTCTGCTTGTCATTTGGTCCATTTTTCCCTCTGCTGCTTGGTCAACTGTGTACAGCTTGAAGTTTTTAATGTATACCCTCTTGCCTTCATTTCTTGCTTATCTCTGTGTTTAATTAACTCCTTCATTTTAGGTCCTTGTGTATACGTTAAGTCCTTGTTGATATAGTCAATCCTTTCAAATTTTTGGCCTGTTTTAGTATTCCTATTGCTATTTGCATATTCAGAATTTCACAAGAATATTTCTTCCTGGTGTTTTGCAGATTCTAAACACGTAATAAATTTCATAGCCTCTTCAGATGTATTTCTGACCTGTTCACTAGTATCTCTCTTAAATCCTGATATACCCCACTCCTTGTTCAACACCTGAAATCACTAGGTTGTATCTTCTGCTTCTGTCTTCCATACTTTCCAGTCTTTTTTTAAGTTTTGAATTTCCGGTTTTAACATCCCCATTTCTTAATTGCCCCTTTTGTATTTCATCCACTCTTGTCCGAATCTCTGTGCCAGTCCTGTATCTCTGACTAAAACTTTTGTTTATTTGCTATTTAGCTGCCATATCATTTAACTCCTTTTCCCCCAACTGCAGGAGCTTCCTTCACTAAATGTCTGCTCACTCCATTGCCTGATTTGCACTCCTCTATCTGTAGAAGGTGAAGAATTGGTGTTGAGATGAGTTGCAGAGCCTCTTGTAGCTATCTCAGAGGACTGTAGGAACCTCTGGAATCCTTAGAGCACTATGAAGAGTGGTGTTCCCAATATACCAAGGTGCAATAGTTATAATTTGGAGAAATCTGTTGTGGAGAGTTTGTATTCTTTGGATTTAAGATGATGAACCAGAACTTCAGATTCCACAGCCATACTGTCAAATAGGATGGATGAATGAAGTGTATAACAGTCTTTTGCACTGCAAAGCAAGTGACAATTTCCTTGATATGATGGGTTTCAGAGGATGAATATACCTGATTTTCTGACTAAGTTGATGTGGTCATTTCATGTGCATCTTCTATCTAAAATTAAGCTGAGATATGACAGTTTGTGATGTGGGTATTATTGCATCTTTTAGTTTAACAATGTGATCACTGATATTTCTCAATTATGTGAACTTGATTAATTTTAATTTTACAGGATTCATACTGATTCTCAATCATTTACACTGTCCGTCAATTCCTTCACAGGGGAATGTTGTCGAGCCAGAAACATTTCCAGATGATATTTATTTAGGATTGATTTCTGCAACAATGTATGAACTAAATATCTTGAGCACTAGTATGTGAAGTAAACAACTATGCCTAAATGTGCATAAGGTAATCACGGTTGATGACCGGTTTTAGGCAGTAACATTTCCATCTTGAAACACTAATAATGTATATTTGGTGGTATGACAGAAAAACTCTTAGCCCCCCTCTGTGATGTGAGGATAGCATGTCTGCCTCATATTCCAGAGGTCTTACGTTCAAATCTCGGTTAGGGTGAGCTATCTGGATAAGGTTTCTTCCAGGGTTTTCCCTTATCCTGAGAAGACCAATGTTAGATATGTCTAAGCTCTATGGAACCCAGGTTCATTTGAGCACCATTTCACCCATTTCATTCATAATCTGATATGACTTACCAGGTTAACTCTTTCATCATGTTGGGCATTGCACTTATGGCCGGGGATTTAAATCTTGTAGTGCTTTGGCCATCACATTGATGGCCCAGGCTACTCATTAGAATCAAGCCTCCTTACACATTGAAGAGAATCTTCGTACACACTTTCATTTGAAGGAACATTTCTGCCATGTCTTAGGATTATGAAGCAGTTTCAAAGAGCTCTCTGCCTTGTAGTGGCATCTGCAGCTAACAATACAAAGGCCTACATATGCATTTCACTCCGCAGAGTGGCAGGCTTGCATGGGGTCACATGATTGCAGGAGTTCATGGGTGTACAAAACATGACTGGTCCTAGTAGATAGGTGCCTTTTTTACGTGATGACAAATTACTGGCCGAATTTCATGCTTTGTCAAGTGATATGTCAGATGCTGACTCCAATAATAAGGAAAGTGAATGTAAAATTATTGATAGTGATGCCAGGAAAATAAGAGACAGTGAGAAAAGTGATCCACCACAAGAAGACGCACAACTCACAAAGAGAAGACGGTTTGCCAGTCCTTTGTTTCAATGGCTGAGGGGCATTTTGTTCCACAAAATTACACTTTTGATAACCATAATTCAAGTATTTCAGTAAATTTGGATGAAAATGTCAGTTTTTTGTTATTAAATTATTTTTTTCTTTCCAAATTATGCGACCAATGTTAAGGAAACATAGGTATTATAACTTTGTCAGAAACTGCCACCAACCCACTGCCATTTGCAGTCCTGATATGAAACAACACACAAAGAACTTTATATTTCCTTGGGACTTACAATGCTGATGGCCAGAGTAAAAAAACTGAGCTGTGCAAAATACTGGCCAACAGTAACCTCCAATTGCTAACCTCCAATTTGCAGAGTGCATGTCAAAGGATAGATATCTTTTGCTACTCAGACTTCATTTCAAGGACAATGACACACCGCTCAAGGAGACAGACTGCATAAACTGAAACCTATTGTTGACCATTTGACACACACTTTTATTGCCTGTTTCACTCCTTTTCAAAATCTATGTATTGATCAGAGTGTGGTATTGTTTAAGGGTGAGGAAGACATTGATTGATCTTATAGTATAGTTGATCCATATCATCCTCTTCCTCACTATCATAACTGGTGCTTGGCTGACTACCCACTTCCAGATCTTCACTCTGTCCAATCCACGGGTTCCTGTGCTCCCCGACAGACGTCTGACTGTAGGCACTGGCTTGTAAGTCCTATGGGGTGTAAGTCCTACATAAGGGGTGGGTAATCAGCTAAAGAAAAAAAAAAGAGCTTATAGTTAGTTAAACTAGAAGCTCAAGACTTAACTACTTACAATATTGTAAATTGCCATTAAGGTATGTTATCTCAAAAATTGAGATCTCCTAGTGTGGTTTACCAAGAAAAATGTAAGTTGGAGAATTTAGTGTCGCGTCAGCATCTTGGCAATGATAGCTTAGTGGTTAGAGCAGCCGGACAGTAACCATGGATCCGTGATTCAAATCCCAATCATGGCATTGAATTTTTCAGTATCACTCTACCCTTTCCAATCCTGTCCTACACATGGCTATTGTGTGGAAGAACATTAATTACAGTGATTGACCTTACAACATGTATTTGTTTACTCTGCCAATAATCCTTTCTCTAAGAGGTACAATCGTAACTGAAAAATTCAATCCCACAACCAGGAACTGAATATGTGGTTTAAATCCTGGCTGTGGCATTGAATTTTTCAGTTCTGATTCTACCTCTTAAAGATTGTCCACACACAGCGTGTGTGTTTAAAAACACCAGCAGTAAGTTTATTGGCATCAATTATTATTACCATCTAAAGATTATTTAATCCCAGGACATAAAGCACTTATGATTGTAAGTCGCCCTTGGGGTACTTAACTCTGATGTGAGATTCCCTTTGTGGTCTACCAGGAAAAATGCAAATCAGTTGGAGAATTCAATGTCATACTGGCAAGTTGTCACAGTAGCTTAACGATTAGAGTAGTCACACATAAAACGGAAGGTCTGCGGTTTAAATCCCGGCTGTGGGATTGAATTTTTCAGTTCCTATTCTGCCTCTTAAACACTAATAACACACGGCTTGTGTGTTTAAAAACACCAGCAGTGTGTTAGCATAAATAAATAATAATCCTTTCTCTGTCACAATCCCATTAAAATAAAGGACCGAATGTATGAAGATATAAGTAATAAATCAGTGGATATTAAAAGTGACAACAGTCAATGACACTCATCACATTCTTCATACACATTGTTGTCAATTTCCACCAGTTTCTACATTTCCTATGTGCACCTTTTTTACCCACCTCCTCTCCTTTCTGCTTGCAGATATTCCTCCCATTACTTTCTATTCTCAGCACGCAATGCATGGATATACGGGTGGTGGGGGCAGTTACATTACACTGTAAGCAGTTGTGGGAGATCCTACTTTGGAGGGAAGGTGTTTGAGGTTAAGTGTGTAAGGGCCCAGATTGTTCACTATTACTTTAACAGTACAAATGTATCACATGCAAATTTGATAATGTTGCAACGAATGCTGGGAATAAAAGCATAATTTCACAAAACACAGGAAAGCAGCAGGACTGATATACAAAGATAAGTATTCGGAGAGACGTAAGATGTACCACTGAACCAGAATAATTATATTTAAAAAAAGCCCATGTATTTTTCTTTTGTCCCTTTGCCCCTCTAACTGCCAGCATTAGCAATTCCACAAAAATGTTCTTCTTTGACAAGAAATGCTCATTTCTTTACCATCATCTGGTATTATGCTTGGACATAAGTATTCAGATGCACCCCAATCTGATGGTACAAACGATGTAAACAGTACCTAGATACAGTGTCTGTTAGGTCAGTACCATGCTTGCAGTCGTCCTGTACACATGCATCAAGGTGTGTGGTTGCCACATTTAAATCACAATGAGGCACAAATGATTGGAAACTATGATTGAGGAAAGAAAAATCATTGTTAACTTATATAACCAAGGCAAAGTATTTGCAGAAATAGCTCTTGCTGTTAAAAGAAGCCGTAAAACAGTGTTCCACAATATGTCCCTTATATTCTGAACACCACACCTCTCTCTCCAGACGTAAATCTTATTGAAAATATCTGGAATGAATTAAAGAATAGGTTGAACAACCGGTAACACTAGGCAAGAGCTACCTGGCCCTTGACAGCGACGTGATTTACTTACCTGCGAATGAGGCTAGCCCTATCTTGTCCAATTATGTTACAAACATATCCCACAATTAGTAGATTGGACGAGATAAGGCTAGCCTTTTTCACAGGTGAGTGAATAAGCTGGCTATCAAGTGCCAGGTCAACTGTAGCCGACTTTAATCACAAAGATCATCTGCACTGAATAATTATAGAAGACTGGAACCTATTAAGTTCTGACCTCACCAGGAATCATGTGCACTCCATGCCTAAAAGATTAAGGTGCATCATATGAAGAAAAGCGGGCCCAATAATCTAGCTGTTAATGAGCTTTTAAACCTCACTCATGCACTACAAAAAAAGCACAAATTACCAAATATAACTGTGTAGCTGTGTGTCTGAATACTTTTGCCACAAAGGAAAAATGGATTTATTATTTTTATTATCAAAATGTATTTAAGTTCACTAAATATATATATATATATATATATATATATATATATTGTACTCCTCAATAAGATACAACTGTGTTATGTACATGAAATGCCTAGCTTTTGACATTACCAGAATATGAATACAGGTTTGCTTGAATTATTGGTGTCTGAATACATCAGTCTGTATATATCAGTGGTGGAGAGTTGTTTTCCACTGAAGATGCAAAAGTAAGGAAATATGATCCTTCTTTAAATTGATCTTAAAATGCATGTATTTTAGTGTTGTGTTAGAACAAATAGCCCCTATTTGGTAATAGTTGCAAATAATGTTCATGCTTTGTTCAATGCCCGTTACATTTCAAAAATTTGTCAAAAAAGTAGTATTTACTATAAAACATGTCAAAATATGACTAAACCACAATCTACGTGAATTACTGTCATTTACATGTATTATTTTTAACATGACTGTCTTTAAGTAATGCACGTCTTTAACGAATTAATACAAAAAAAAATTCAAAAAGTTTATTGCACTTTTGTTCTAAGACTGGATATCTCCCCCGTTCTGGTGTTTTAACTAATGTAAATTTACATTTGCACATGTTTTTGCTTCAAATTATGCACAAAATGCCTAAATTTGGTATGTCCCCATTATACAAAAACCAAAACAACGAAGGTAAATATAGTCTGTGAAATTTATTATAGTAAAACTTAACCACATGGGCAATGATAACCACGATTATCTTAAGTTGGGATTAACCAATGCGTTTCTTACGGAATTCTAAACACTAAGAATTCCGTCCGACGCATTTATAAAGATTAACATACAGAAATCATTGAAAATGTCATTTTAGTCATATGTTCCGTTTCAACAACAATCATTCCTGACAACTGCAATGCTGTAATTTGACAGCAGAGGCACCTGTTCACTATATTGTGCCTTTACTAGGCTGATGTCATGCTAATATTTTACTCACCTGAAACTTATTGGCATTAGCCAGTGTCCATTCAATTATGCTAAGAGGTTATTACAATTATATCTTGAAATTTAAAATATTAAACCCTCCCATCCCGTGCATTATTTTCTGTTGGTTTCGGTTTCTTTCCTTGTCTTTTTTTTCCCTTTCTTTTTTTTTCCCCCTTCCGAGCAACTTAAACTCCCATTGGTTTAACTATGTTGCAGACGGCATTGGAAGCAGCATGGCCAACATACGGATTACAACAATTAGTTTGCCCTTACATTTCTAAGTAGTTTTGTATGGAAGCAAATATATATATATATATATATATATATATATATATATATATATATATATATATATATATATATATATATATATATATATATATCGCCAATCATAACATCTGCAATAGAACTAACGTGAGGACATCTCTCGAAAAACAACTCTGCCTTCATAGAAAGGCCGAAGTTGTGTATATAAAACAAAGAGAAAGACGATCTGCCTTGCAAAGAAGAACTATCCCTTGTTCCACTCTTAGATGACAGTATGGAGTTAAATGGGTTATATCTGTCTCTATCTAGCGCATACAAGTTGCCATTAGCCTCGTCCTTTTCTAATCTCTCGCTGTTGCCAGATTCCTAATAGCATGGTATAAATATTCAGTTGTATAAATGTCTGGTTTGAACACATTATCCTACGCAGAATTTTTTTCTCTATCCTTTTTAGAGTCATTATACATTTCTATAGGCCCATATTTCTTCAGAAAACTTTTTTTTTCAATAGAAGTTCGATATGTGCTGTTTCTATACTCATCACGCACTAACTAACAAACTAACTGCTAGAATGCGTCTATATTTTGTTCCTAGGTAGAGTAAACTGTAGTGCTCTTACCTGCCTACTTTGAATTCACTATGTTTACTCAGTCAAGTGTTACAATTTTTTAAATTAAATGTTTTCGGAAAATTTTATATCTGTGCACTGCAAAAGCTACGCAGTGTGAAACTTTTTTGTTATTGAGTTTACATCGGGGACCAAGCGAGAACAAATGTTGAGGTGGGTTGGAGAAAGTGTTTAAAATAAACCAAAAGGCTGTAACTTCTTTCTTTCATCGAGTAGGGTAAACAAAAGGTATTCATCTATTCAGCGTATTCTCGCGCCAGGCCTGACACAGAAGATAGTATAAGGAGCAGCACTAACATTAGTTTGAAAGAAATCGTGTGTGTAACTGTGTGGAATCTGAGAGCTGTTATCGAGTTATTTATTTCATATTTTCCGTAAATATTTGTAGTTATGGAAGGGGAAGCTAGGAAGAGACGATATATTGGTAAATTAAAAAGTAAGGAACTGCGTGTAAGTAAGGCAGTAAAAGAAACAGCTAAGGCTATCGGGTGTTCAGAAGCAGTAGTGTATGGGATTAAAAAGGAAGTAATGAAAGGACCTCCAAGAACACCATCGAAAAAGAAAACAAAAAGGGTGGGGAAAAAGAGAAGTATATAGTGAATAGTGCAATGTGGGGTGCGAAGAATTGTTCTTTCTTTACAGTTTGCAAATATTCCACCCAAGCTGAATATAATTTTGTCACGGTTCAACAGTGATGAGACCCTACCAACTTTCTCAAGGGCCACTCTTAGTCGGTTCTTACATGATTTGGGGTTCGAATATGAAAGAAGGGGTACCAAGTGCATATTAATAGAAACAGACGACACCATCAGATGGCGACATAAATATCTAAAATACATAAAAAGGTTTAGGGACCAGGGGGAAATTAATTGTTTATACAGAGGAGTCATTTGTGAATTTAGGCCATACAGTGACAAAGGCGTGGAGGGATACCAAAGTTAAAAGTGTCCGTCAAGCAGCAATTGAAGGACCAAGTACAGGACTCTGGACACCTCGGAGTCGCGCGCGGAGAAAGATTCGCAACTAGTACATGTTGCAACACTGCCCTCCATTTAACGTGTACTGTCTTCTAAGGGTGGGATGCGCTACATAACGATTAACTTACAAACTCAAGCAACAGCAATTTTACATGGAGGAACTACAACCACCACAGATCATCTGAACACAAAGCAACAGAACGTGCACAGAACACCTATGTAAATTATGCATGGTTGCCAGATTTTTAAACTCAAAAGTAAGGAACTTTAGCCGAAAAAGTAGCGAAATTTCAACTGAAGGAGACCAAAATACTGCGTATGTTATTAAACTAATAAGTGTAATTATACCATTTTCCTGGGCATAAATATAAATGAGATATTAAAAAGTATGCAATATCCACCAATTGCAAATAATAAACCAAATATACATTTTCATGATCATAGATTATTAAATAAGTAATAAATCTGAACTCTTATTACAACCAAAGTTTTTCCAATACCCCTTCCTCTTCTGTGATTCATTTTCTGCCGAAATATTGTCACCCTTTTCGTATATGTTGGAAGTATACTGTAGTATAGGAGGAGAAGATTAAAATTTAGGCAACAGCTGTCAGTTTCTTCCAGACTCACTTTGATCCGTAGTATAGAGCCAAGAAGAGTTAGTCCGAGTTAGTCCCACACGACTATGTAACTTACTTATAGTAGATGTCACAAGAGAAAAAATTCGCTCCACTGTCGCGTTACTGAGTTAAAATTGAATTTTGGTTTTATCACATACAATTTGATTTCATTTATAAACGTTTTAGCGAGATAATAGTATTTTAATAAGAAAGTGTATTACATATCTTAGGTATTAAATAATCATTAAGGTTTTGTTTGTAATTCAGTTTCAACCTGTTGTTATTTGGGGCAGGGGTGATCGATGTCTGCGTCGAATCGAAATAGAGTAGGAGAAATAAAAGAAGCGATGAATCACTAAACGGAGATCAGAGCACAGATCACAGTTTCATTTTACAATTAACGAGAAGGCGAAGTAGTAGCCTTGGTAAATGGGTATCAACACTATAAACCAGAGAGGATATGTTCCATGGGCCATTGCCCCAACGTTGGGCTAGTGTGCTGGTAAGTTGTGTAACAGAAAGTGTATGTAAGGGACGATTAAAAAAGATGAGGTTGATATCGCCGTAGGCGCTACAATCACAGTTTGGGGAAGACCTTTGGCGGATTTGAAATAAGTAGGCCTGTGCAACGGCAACTCCAAGTCGGATTTCTGAGATCAAAGAGATTGCAGATCTACTAAGAGTGGATTTCGTAAACCATGTAGAACGCTTCGTTGGGGAAGGTAGGTCGGAAAAGTTAGAAATATGGAAAACCACGTGGTTAGATATAAGCCGTGCAGCATCTCTCCAAGGGAGGGTGACCAGTTCCATCGGCGTGGAGCGGTCGGAAGATTCGTTGCCCGAAATATTTGCATGTCCCGGGACCCATAAGAATTGAATTGTATTGCGTCGGTTAAGGTGTTTGGAGATTTCTAAACGGCACATCACCTCCCACCAATCCGCCCCCGGAGTCATACTGGGTGAGCTGATGCTTGGAAGGGCGCCCAAAGGGTCTGAACAAAACAGGATCGTGGAATTGGAAATACAAAAAGTAGACCGCAGAGCTTGATAAAGGACATTAATCTCAGCAAAATAATTGGAAAGTCCCGCAGGGAGAGACACACGTGCAGACGTTTTTGTGGTCCTATTTATAAGCACAGGACCCGCACCTGTGGGGGTAGAAGCATCCGTCGGTAAGTAGCTGGAGAAAAGGTTCAGTCACCGACGCCGAGTGATGGATCAGGAAATGACAGAACCTTTGGTGTAGGCGGGTCCCCGCAATGTAGATCGGAAGTCAAAAGAGTCGCCTGTGGTTGATGGACTATGTGGTCCACCAAGTATAGCGGTAGCCTGGGGAAAATGGGCAGACCCTCCAAATCTTGACAGTTCCGAAAAACCAATAGGTAAATCAGATGATAAAGAATAGAAACAACTACTTCGTAAAATGGTAAGCGTGCACTTAACAAGAGTTTCGAGTACAATGACGTCTCTCGGAATTGGAATAATTTGACAATAAAACGGACTGCGAGGTCTACCCGCCGTCGCAAAAGAGGCTGCATACCCAGCTCCGAAAACACTTTTTCCATAGAAGGTTTGCCCCCTACCGCAAGTATGCCTTCGCTAATTCGATAAAGGAGAGAGTCTTTTTTCCTCTGCCGCACCTTAGTGTGCTGAGTGAGTGAGTGAGTGAGTGAGTGAGTGAGTGAGTGAGTGAGTGAGTTGTGTTTAAGGGCCCGTCAACAACTAGGTCATTAGGGTCCGAAGCCAAACAATACAAACAATCAAACTACTACTAAAAGCTCACCCCTTTAAAAATTAAAAAGTGGAAGATAAAATAACTAAAAAATCAATGTTAAAACCACTAAAATGTGAGCTGAAATGGCTAAAAGTTAAAACAGGTAAAACGTGATTTGCCAAAAACTTTAGCTGGTAACACAGTTAAAAAGATAAAAACACTATAATTAAAACGTCCTAAAATTTTAAATCAGCCAAGATAAAAGTACCTTACACTTGCTTGCCAAAATCAATCTTGGCAACAAACCGTAGTACTGTATTTACAGCTACTGGGACGTTGCTTAAAACAGAGCACAGTGTAAGACCCAGGCCCTCGGACCGGCGCTCACGACCGTATTGCGGACAATCAAGAAGAACATGTGCGACGGAGAGTGGAACATTACACGTCGCACAGACCGGCTCTGGATCACCACGTAAAAGGTGTCCATGGGTGGTTAGAGTGTGACCTATCCTCAGGCATGTTAACACCACTTCTTCCCGCCTGGAATCCCTGCAGCTGGTCTAACAGGTTTGTACAGTGTCCTTTATTGTCCATAACTGAGTGCCAGCTAACGCTTGCCAAGATTGCTGCCAGAGAGTAAATAGATAGCGACGAAAGTACTTCACACATCTATATAAAGTAACGTACGGGTGGAATATTCTGGAAGGCGACATGCAGACTTCGCAGCCGCTTCCGCCGACTCGTTGCCCGGAATAACCACATGGCCTGAGATCCACGTAAAGACAAACTGGTACCCACGAGACAGTAGTTGCGAGATCAACGTCTGGATTTTAACAATCAATGCCGAGGTGCCGATAAACTGTTGCAGGGCCTGGAGAGCGCTAAAAGAGTCGGAACAGACGATAAAACTTCCAGGACCCGAACTGGAGATAAAAAGACGGAAATAAAATGTGGCAAACAGCTCGGCGGTAAATACTGAACTGGTGTCTGGAAGCGGTACGTGTGAACGTCGCCATTGTGTACAAAAGCGGAACCCGTCGCACTACCCATCTGTGAGCCATCAGCAAATACCAGAGTAAAAATCCGGTATCGGCTCAGAACTGCGGTGAAAAGTTGGTGAAACACCGGTTGAGGGGTAACTAACTTCGCACAGCTTGACAGCTCCAGGTCAAAGCGTGCACGCTGGAGTTGCCAGGGAGGGCATCGGCCAAGTGAATGCCGCTCTACAGCTGGCAGTCGTAGATCGTGTGCGGTCAGCAGTTCTCGAAACCTGATGCCGCTTGGACGGGAGATAGTTGTATTCCACGTATAACGGTACGCTATTTCTGGACGCAATACAGGTGGAAACGAAGGATGTCCTGGATGAGCGGCCAACCTTGCCACGTAGGAACAAAGTAACAACGAGCGTCGGACAGACAGTGGGGGTTCGCCAGAATCAGCATATAGAAAATCCACTCTTATTAAAATATGATCTACTCTTATTGTACGGAAAGCACCAGTAGCGAGACGGATACCAGTGTTATGTATTGTATCCAAAATGCGGAGTTTAGAGGTGGAAGTGGCGCCATAGATAAAACAGCCGTAGTCTAATTTGAACCGGACCAGAGAGCTATACAACATGACCGTGCGATCGCCGCCCCAAGATGCCCCAGATAAAACCCGGAGTACCCGAAGCGAAAGATCGCAGGAAGCACGCAGATAACGAATATGGTACTCCCATGTAAGTTTACTGTCGAGGTGTAAGCCTAAGAACTTCAGGTGCGGAACAAATGGAAGACGTGTGGCACGCAAATAAAGATCAGGAGGACGGTGTACGCCACGAAGTCGATGGTAGTGGACACACTGTGTTTTCGTAGGGGAGAATTGAAAGCCGGTGCGAAATGCCCACTCGGCGATGGATGTTATAGCCAGCCGCAGTTGACGCTCGATGTGCTCCAAACTATGAGAGCGACAGTATATCGCAAAGTCGTCAACATACAGTGACATTGGGATTCCGCTACGAACAACAATGGCAATGCCGTTGATGGCCACGGCGAAAAGCGTTACACTGAGAATCGACCCTTGGAGTACACCATTCTCCTGGATCCGTTCTTGTGAGAGCGTATGACCAATGCGGACACGAGCTAGGCGAAGTTGTAAAAAATTAAAAACAAAGAGAGCTAGATCGCCGCGTAAACCGTAGTCATGTAAATTACGGAGGATACATGAGCGTCGGCAGACTTTTTCCAGGAGGGGGCACATGTTTCAAATTTGCAATCAGATAATATCAATTCACTATTTTATTTGCAAAATTTATAATATTCGTTGCATATAATCATGTCAATTTGTGTTAAATAGAAATTGATCTTTTAAAATAGTAGTTTAATAGTCAGTAATTAATTGCACATTAAGTTGACCAACTTCCAGGGAGGGGCCGCGGCCCCCCCCCCCTTGCCCCCCGCCCCCTTCGCGATGCTCATGGGAGGATACCATAGCTCCATGTAGTGTCGTAGGCCTTCTGCAGGTCGAAGAAGACCCTCACGACATGCTGCTTCATGAGAAAGACATTCTGGATGTAAGCCTCCATGCATGTCGGGCATGGAGACACTGGAGCGATGACGACGAAAACCGCACTGAATAGTGCTCAGCAGGTTATTCGTCTTTAGCCACCACACTAAGCGAGTGTTAATCATCCGTTCCAAGGTCGTACAAACGACACTCATCAGGCAGATAGGGCGGTAGCTAGACGGGAGTATCCGGTCCTACGTGCTTTGATATCCAAATGGCATTCCTCGGTCCACCATGGTACGGGAACGTGTCGTGGCGTAGAGGAACTCTGTGGAACGCTGGAATCTGCCACGAGCAAGATAAAGCAGGTAAAATATTCCAACATTTCATCAATGGTGTCAAAACCATTGTTGCGTAGGTGAATGAGGGAACGAAATTTCCCCCATTCAGCCTTGGATATAATCCAGTGAGGGTGTCGTGTTTGCATAGGATGGTGGCCAGATAGGTGAATGTTAATGGGATAATTATCACTGCCATATAAGTCGGAAAGGACCGATCAATAAAGTAGAGGTAACAATGACGGGCTACAATAAGAAACGTCTACGGCGGAGTGTGTACCATAGGCAGATGCTAGAAAGGTAGGGGCAGCAGTACTTAACAAAAGTAAGCCGCACATATCGCAAACGTCTGCTATAAGGAATCCACAAGCATCGTCAGTGTTGGGAGCCCCAAAGGGTATTTTTGGCATTAAGATCACCCGGAAAGAGAAATGATGGCGGTACCTGTGCCAAAAGAGCCTGAAGATCGCTTTGTTGTACGACACTGACAGGAGGCAGATACACATTGCAAATAGACAGGCTCAGGCAATGCTATCCTCGCACCGCTACAGCTTACAACGGTGTTTTAAGCGGGATGCTGGTGGCAGAGATATTATGTGCCACCAGAATAGCAACACCTCCGCTTGCTCGTCGGTTACTTGCAGAGTCATGTCTAAATGCCGAAAAACCACGAAGATGTAATGCGTGATTAGGCTGCAAATGGGTTTCTTGTAGACAGACGATTGATGGAGAACGTTGAAAAACTAAGTGTTGTATGTCCGGAGCTCGTGCCGGGAATCCATTAACATTCCGCTGGATTATTTCCATATTAAAAAGAGATTAGTGGCCAGTCTTTATCTTTTTCTTCTTCTTTCTTTTTACCTTGGCGCACTTGGGAGTAATGAAATGAGTTTCACCGTCCTCAGGCGACTCATCCGATGTTTGGGAGTCCGAAGATCCCCTACAGCTCGAGGACCGGGAGCGGGACTTCATTGAGGACGTGGGACTGCTGCCTCGAACAATGCGCCTGGAAAGAGGTCCGTCCACGGAAGTGGTGGCACATTGGGTCGGTTCGAGAGCTGGTGTCTGCACTGCGATAGATGTAGTCGCAGGAGGATTAGGACGACGCTGTGGAGGACTGCTCGCTGACCAGTTGGTTTGTGTGCCGGCATACGAAACAGGCACGTGTTGCAGGCCCATAGTGATCACAGGAGGGCGGCGGGCAGCTGACGCATAACCAGTTGTGTTCGCAGGTTTAAGCTGCTCGAAGCGCCGCCGCGCTTCTAGAAACGTTAGGCGTTCCTTAACTCGTAACTCCTAGATATTCGTTTCGTCGAAAAACTGTTGGCACTGACGCGAGCTAGAAGGATGTTTCCCTCCACAGTTCACGCAGCAGGGGTCCGGTGTACAGGCGGGGTCTTCATGTGCTGGTAGTCCGCAACGGTCACAAATAGCAGGATGCGTGCACGAGCTCCTTGTATATGCGAACCTCTGATACTGGAAGCAGAAAATAGAGTTCGGTACATATGGACGTACAGCGGCATGTTCATAACCGCAGTGGATATATTCTAGCAAGGTAGGAAGGTAAGGAATACCGTTCGTAAGGTGATCTCCTTGTCATCCTGCTTTCGTAACAGACGGTAGGCTTGACACACTCTTTGGTCTGAGAGACAGGTGATAATGTCCTCGTTAGAGAGGCCGTCCAAGATAGAGGTGGTAACAACTCCCCGACAGGAACTAAGCGATTTGTGTGGAGGCTACCCACACGGGGTAGGACACCTACAAATGCGCTTTAAGAATTTCTGCGACTGGTCTGAGTTAGTCGTCTCCAATAGCAGCATACCTTCGCTAAGGCGTGTTGCGTTCTTAACTGGTCCACAAATCCGATTCACTCCCTTCTTTATGTAGAATGGGCTAATATCCTTCATCGATTTTCCATCACTTGCCAAGGCCATAACCAAGAAAACATCAGTAAAGGAGTTTTTGCGCGAATGCATTTTGAACTGAACCCCCATCCGGAACCGCACACCTTAGGCAAATGAGTAATAACTATCAAACCGTAATCCAATTTAGCCTGACATAAAGATAAGTATATGTGGTATAAACTCTAGGGATGAGTCCCCAGCTACGCCCTTGCAAATAACGGAAAAGGGAACTAGTAACCACGAGGGATGAATGAAGTTGCGTCAGATAGATTTATGGGTTTAAGGGCGCTCAACTTCTGGGTCATTAGCCCCCTTCTAAAATTCATGGCAATAGCCAGATATAAACTTGAATCAAAAATAAAATACTGGTATCAAAGAAAAAATACACATAACGTAAAAACTGCGGCAATAGCCGGATATAAAACAATGTACTAAATAGGTCAAAAGGCATAAGCAAATATCTAAAATTTCAAATCCTCAAATTGATATTACAATCCGCTAAAAACTTAAAAACTCTATTAACCGCTGTTTTGTCGTCCGCTAGGACCTCTGCAAGTCTGGCAGGCAGCTGCAGAGAATCTCGAAGGTGCGCTAGAGAGCAACACTCCAGCAGCACGTGGCGAACCGACAAAACGTTGTCACACAGCGGACATATAGGAGCAGGGTCCCTTTTAAACAGGTAACCATGCGAAAAATTGCAGTGCCCTATTCTTAATCGAGCCAAACTAACCTCCTCGCGACGAGATGTGCGACAGAAAGTTACCCAGTTTATCGGAAGTTCTTTCACTTCTCCAAGCTTATTACCGCGGAGAGCTGACCACTCGTCGTGCCAGGACGACAGCACCGCTCTCCGCACTTCAAGCCTAAAGTCTTCCGAAGTAACACGTGAGATGGTAATACTGGGTTCTGTAGTTGCCGTCTTTGCTGCTAAATCTGCCATTTCATTCCCCGGCAAACCTACGTGACCAGGAATCCATGCACACACCACGTCAACGCCAGAAGCTTGTAAAACATGGAGGGCATCCTGGATACGTTGTACAATAGGGTGGGGGTTGTACAACTGACAAAGGCTCTGCAGTGCACTAAGGGAATCGCTCAAAATCAGGCAGTCGCCTAATTTACGACGGCGAACATACAAAACGGCTCGATAAATTGCATAAAGCTCTGCAGTAAAAATGGAAATGCTATTTGGAAAACCGAATGTATATGGTTCGGTTCCATAAACATAAGCACATCCAACACCATTGGTGCTCTTTGACCCATCGGTGTAAATATATCGACGGTCAGTGTAGCCTGACAAAAATTCTAAGAAACACGTGCGGATACTTGAAATAGGCATCGTGGACTTTTGGTGTACGGTCATTCCAAGATCTACATGGGGCGTGCCAGATAGCCAAGGGGGGTAAAGCCTCTCGCCCTTGGCGAACATCCTAGGCAGTTCCACTCCAAGCTTCACTAGAAGGTCTTGGAAACGGAACCCCGCAGGCTCAGGACTAAGGGAGCTATTCCTATATCGTTCTCTTAGCGTGGTGGTGAAAAAAGAAGCAAACGTTGCGTGCTTAGGCATACATCTAAGCGCACAAATATAATATGCCAAGAGAATCTCACGCCGATATTGCTGAGGAGGTTCTGCGGACTCGGCGTAAAGGCTCACCACTGGGCTTGTTGGAAAAGCTCCTATTGCAATGCGGATGCCCCTGTTATGGACCACGTCTAAATCTTCTCAGCACAGATGGTCGTGCTGACGAACAAACAATACACCCATAGTCTAGCTTGGATCGGATCAGTGCGCGATAGATTCGCAACAAAATTGTCCCATCCTCTCCCCACGGTTTGCCATTCAGTACTCGCATGATATTTAGGGAACAGTCACATCGTTCTCTTAGCTGTGCAATATGCGACGACCAACTAAGCTTCCTGTCCAGGATCAAACCCAGGAAGCGCGTCTCTTCTGCGAAGGGAAGTAAATCTGGACCGAAGCGGAGCGAAGGTGGTAATCGTCTCCTACGACGCCAGAAATTAACGCAGATTGACCTCTCAGTTGAGAAAAGGAAGCCATTTTTCACGCTCCATTCTCTAAGGTTGTCCAAACATTGTTGCAGGCACCGTTGTAAGAACGCCGTGTGCAGAGAAGTGCAATAGACAGCGAAGTCGTCTACGAATAGGCATGACGAAACTCCAGGTGGAACACATTTGCAGATGGAGTTAATTGCTACAGCAAAGAGCGTGACACTTAGCACCGGACCCTGTGGTACTCCCTCCTCCTTGACGAAACTCCAGGTGGAACACATTTCCAGATGGAGTTAATTGCTACTGCAAAGAGCGTGACACTTAGCACCGGACCCTGTGGTACTCCCTCCTCCTGAACAAAAGAATTAGAAAAAACCGAGCCGACCCTTACTCGGAAAAAGCGGTCCTTCATAAATTCCTGAGTGAAAAGTGGTAGGCGTCCACGTATATTCCAGGTGTACAGGGAACGTAGAATCCCTGCTCACCAGCACGTATCATAAGCCTTCTCAAGATCGTAAAATATGCCAACGGTTTGACAGTTCTTCATAAAGCCGTCCATTATCTGTGTCGATATTGACACAAGATGGTCAACAGTTGAACGGCGTCGTCGAAAACCACACTGGATGTTAGTCAGTAGGTTACGACTTTCTAACCACCATACCAATCGTCCATTGATCATGCGTTCCATCACCATGCAGAAGCAACTGGTGAGGGAAATAGGACGATAGCTGGAGGGAAGATGACGGTCCTTTCCAGCCTTCAAGATGGGAATAACGGTGGCCTCCCGCCAATTTTCTGGGAGTATATTGTCAACCCAAACACGATTATAGACACCGAGCAGGAATGCCTTACCTTCAGGAGAGAGCTGTGGTAACATTTGTACATGAATACCGTCCGGTCCTGGTGCTGATAATCGCCAAGATTTCAGGGAATGTTCCAGCTCCGCCATGGTGAAAAGGCGATTGTAATATTCTACGTTTCTAGAACGAAAGGAGAAGCCTTGAGATTCCACCCGAGTTTTAATTGGAAGGACATCAGGGGAGTAGTTTTCCGAGCTAGATATTTGAGCGAAAGCACTGCCAAACGTATTGGCCACTTCGAATGGATCAACAACAGCTCCTGAGACTGTTTTCAGTCCCGCAATTGGCATATGGGTCGATCGACCAGCAACACGCTTTAACCTATCCCACAAAACCGAGGAAGGTGTGTATCGGTTAAATGAAGCTACAAATCTGCTCCATGATGCTTTTCTGCTATCCTTAATTACTTGTCTGGACCTGGCGCGTATTTTCTTGTATTCGATTAGGTTTTCCAAAGTAGGGTGACATTGGAAAACCCTAAGGGCGCGCCTTCGAGCACGAATAGCATTCCGACATTCTTCCGTCCACCAGGGGCCGGGAAATCGACGGGGGGGGGGGTGTAGTCGACCGCGGAATCGATTGTTCAGCAGCAGAGAGAATCGTCTCCGCGAGAGTCGTGCTCGTTGTACGTAAAGACAGCCAACTGGGTGTAAAGGTTCCAGTTGGCATGGTCCAAACGCCATCTGGGCATACGTGTGGAACACGTATGTTGCGTCAAGAGACTAATAAGACATGGGAAGTGGTCACTAGAGTGTAAATCAGAGATGACATTCCATTGTAAGGAGACTGCCAATTGAGGTGAACAAACTGCAAGATCAAGGTGCGAAAAACTATTGTAAGAGTCAGAAATGAATGTAGGCTCTCCGGTGTTGAGGAGAGCTAGGTTGTGACTATCCAAGAAATCGGCGATGAGCGTACCTCTCGCACAAGCGCGACTTGAACCCCATAGTGGGTGGTGCGCATTGAAATCTCCCACCAACAGAAACGGTGTTGGCAACTGGGAAACTAGATCTTCTAAATCAATGTGCGAGAAGTCATGGGACGGAAACAAATTTAGATTGTATATGGTGAAATGTATGTTTGGCAGTTTAATCCGTACAGCAACGGATTGTATATCAGAGTGCAATGGTAGAGTTTGCATATACACGTCATCTCTAACAAGCATCGTAGCGCCGCCATGTGCCGGAACACCCTCTTCTGGTGTGACATCACACCGTACTGGGGTGTATTGCTTTAGATGGAAAGCGTCTTGAGGACGTAGCTCAGTCTCTGGCAAACATGACACCAGAGGTTCGTTTTCTTTGAGCAAAAGCTCAAGTTCTGAACGTTGGCTTCTTATACCACGTATGTTCCATTGTAGGATAGCCATATTACATTGTGTATGGGATAGGTAATTCCAAGGTAACTCTTCATTACTTTGGAGTAGGCGGTTGTCGAATTAATTTTGCCCTTTTCTTCTCTCTTGGGCTTACAGTTTTATCTGACGCTTTTTCGCGCCTCTTTTCCACTGGGGTTCTCCCAGTGTGGGCAGATTCCAATTCAATGTCCTCTGCCGAGGACGTCCGTCTTCCGATACTGAATTTTGGTTCGAGAGCCTCGAACCGGTTCGACACGGATACCGGCGAAGATGAAAGACCCCGGTCAGAGTCCAGCCCTGAAGATTACCCAGAAGAGGATATCCGAGATCTTCGAGATGTTCGTGGACTCTTACATTGTTTCGATGTACTGAGATTGGACACTCTATTTTCCTTGAGGAAGTCGGTCCATGTGTAACTCTTTTTAAACTTGATCGCTGAGGCATCATATCTCACGGGCTTGCTGGTTTTTTTCGCTGATCTTGATGCTTTTGATGGTGATGTAACGCACTTGCGGATTTTGTAGACGTTGACGTTGACACAGATGTGCGCGCAGATGTTGAAGGCTTTGGAATAGAGCTACGGGCTACAAGTGTTTTTTCAGATATTGTTGCCCCATTGAAATCGCTGGTCTGCGTTGCGATCTCTTGCTCGGAACCGCTTTAGCTGAAACTGAGCTATAGGTTCCGGATCTGGGAACAGAGGGTTAGCGTAGACGCAAGAGCTTCCGGGCTTCTGAGAAGGACACCTTCTCTTTAACCCGTATCTCTTGGATCGCTCTTTCCTCTACAAAGCGGGGGCAGTCTCGGGAACTAGATGGATGTTCACCTCTGCAGTTCACGCTTGACGGAGCTGCAGTACATGCACCATCGTGGAATTCATCTCCACATTGAGGGCATGTAGCTAGTCCCTTACAAAGCTCGCTTGTATGTCCAAAGCGCTGGCACTTGAAACATCTGAGTGGGTTCAGGATGAACGGCCTAACTTCGATGGATTCATACCCTGCCTTAATCCTTTGCGGAAGATCTACCCAATCAAAAGTCAGGAACAGGGTATTAGTTGGCTTTAACTCACCACCTTCTCTACGTTGAACCCGGTAAACGTGAATAGCGCCTTCTTCGGTCAGATTCTCTTGAATCTCCTCATTTGATAACCCTTCCAATGCACGGGTGTTTATCACGCCGCGGTAGGAGTTCAAGGTTCTGTGCATCTCAACAGGTACCGGATAACTTGCTAGCATATTCGCTTTCAGTATCTTAGCTGCCTGGGTATCTGAATGTGCTTCAACCAGGAGCGTGCCATTGCGAGATCTAGTGCATGACTTTATTGGACCAGCAATGTTATCCAAACCCTTTTGTATTGTAAATGGGCTCACCGATAAAAATTTCTTATCTCCCTCAGTTCGAGATATAACTAAGTAGCGAGGACCACTCGACTCTGCTACTTCCTTTACACTTACTTTAATTGGTTTTGTTTTATTATGAGTTTTCGTACTCATGGCGATGACATCCTCCACCATTGCAAATGTCTCCGATGGTATGCTCACATCCTGGGCGCCACCCCGGCTTAGGTGAGAGTCCTGGCCTGGACCTTGCTCACCCTAGGGTCTCACCTCCCAATGTATAGACAGAGGAACCCAATCGCCTTCAGGAATGCATCAGCTCATGCAATGGCCCCTCCCCGGGACTGACCTTTATCAGCGGATACGCACACAGTCACCCCTTGCGTCACCCCATCCTCCTACAGCCATGCGCAGGTTATCCATCAGACTGTGTACAGGGAGGTATCAGGTGGGAGGTCAAACACAAAAGTGGACCAAAGTTGATTGGGCGTTTGGCATGTGCCCTCTCACCTCTTAGAGGAACCCAATCGAGAGTATGGCTCGGGGCCCCAGGTACGCCAAACCCGTACCTACCGTAGTAGGACCCCCTGAGGGAGTTTGATTTCGGAGTCCTCTTCTCCTAGATGAGTTGTCGACCAAGACTACCGAGCCTCATCTACCCGTTTTGGAATGCTATTTGCTTCCCCTCACCTCTTGCCTACCAGTGGTCAAAAATGACACTTAGTAGGCCGTCTGGTTCAGGTACTGAGCCCCTCCGCCACGACAAGGCGACATTCCTTCGGAGAGGATGAAGGTGCGTCGCCTGCGATTTCCAGCTCAGGTTATGATCTAAGTGCAAACCAAGAAATTTGACGGATCGAGCTAAAGGAAGAGGATTTTCCCAACAGACATATTTGCATGTAGTAGAGGCGGGCTGCGTTTAAAAAAAATCGATACGCATTTGTCAGAGTGAACCGTCAGTCCCAGGTCATTGAGCTTCCCAAGTAGGAGGTCCAAATCGGCCTGTAGTGTGGTCGGAGACTGACGCACAGTGTGTAAAGGGGCTTGGGCGTATAAAACTAAATCGTCTGCATATAAGCGAAGTTGGCTGTGCTTAAACGGCAATATACTTAATGTGTGAATGTATAGGATAAAAAGGAGAACACTAAGGGAAGTGCGCTGGGGGAGGCCTTGGGAACAGAAACGTGGGAATCGCAACATATAGCGAGGATGAATGTAAATGCGGTGATCTGAGAGAAGATTGATAAAAATGTAAGTAGGGAAAGTGGGAAGGTAAATTGCCGTAAGCCCTGTATTAATGGGCCAACAGACACAGAATCATATGCACAGAAAATATCTAAAAAGTGGACCAAAACCCTTTGGTTATGATGCCACGAGACTCGAACGTCGTGGGTAAGTTGTAAGAGATTATGCGTAGTAGAAAAAGACTAGCGAAAGCTATACTGTCCCTTAGGCCAGAGGCCAACGCGTTCCAGGTAAAAGGACAAGCGCGAAACCAATATTTGCTCTAACAGCTTGCGAAGCACGGAGGCGAGTACTGTCGGTCTATAGTGTGCTGCTTCTTCGCCTGACTGGCCCGGTTTGAGGATAGGGATCACAAAAAATGTGTTCCAAACTTCGGGAAAATTTCCTGTGGTAAGAATGTGAGAATAGCACGCAGTCAGTAGGTGGAGAAGATTGGTCGGAAAATGTCGGATCATGTCGTAGGAAATACCGTCAGGATCCGGCGTAGAAGAGTGAGTGTGCCGTTGAAGAGCCATTTGTAGTTCGTCGATTGTCACCGAGGAAATCAACTCCTGTCTCCCAGGAAGAAACTCCACAAAAGAGCAGTTGGGTCCTCCACCTCCGGACGCTCGGCTGCGTAGTCTGGGGTTGCAGAACATAAAAAGTCTAGTTGTAATTCGGGGTTATGATCTAAAAGAGACATGGGTCCCCGAACGTGCGACGTGAACAATCGGAGTTTACGCCATATCTCGCAGGACGAGATTCAGGGTGAGAGATAGGAACAATAGTCTCTCAATCCAAGGCGCTTCGCCTGTTGTAGAGTCCGTCGAGTTTGGGCATATTGTCGTTATGTGGACAAGTAGCGGGATCTGGTAGGGGAGGATAAGTACAATCGCAAGGCCCGGCAACGTTTAGCTACTGCAGCAGAACATTCCAGGTTCCACCACGGTGGCTTCGCAGTTCCCGTCGAAGCGTACGGATGAGAATTGGGTTAGTACTTTGGGAGCGTAGTGTTAAGCGTGGCATCCAAGAGGGCGAGGGGAATAGAGGCTAGTTGGGTGGAAGTAAATTGAAGAAAAGTACTATCCAGATCCTGCTTGAATTGGGTCCAGTCACTTATTTGCGGGCATATCGGGAAAGTCCTATGAAATTTTTATATAAAATGATTGAGAAAGTTGAACCTTCATTAATTTCTTTTTTTCCAAGAAGTAATTTAAATTCGTCATGAAGTTTATCGATAATTAAATTTCAAAATATTGTTTTCGAGAAGGAATTAATCGTAAAGATGTTGGAATGGCGTTGGGAAGGATCAAGTGGAGCAATTTGTAGCAGTATGGGTCTGTGGTCATTGCCGAGGCTGTCAAGATCCACCCTCCACACTCCAGGTAGACATGAGCGTCGGCAGTCTTTTTTCCAATGGGGGGCCACATGTTGGAAGTTTGCAATCAGATAATATTAATTCATTATTTTATTGTCAAAATTTAAAATATTTGTTGCAGATAACCATATCAATTTGTGCCAAATAAAAATTGTTCTTTACATCAAAATTAAAATAATAGTTTAATAGTCAGTAATTGATTGCATATTAAGTTCACCAAATTCCAAGGGGGGGCCGCGGCCCCCCCTTGCCCACCCTTCGCCACGCCCATGCAGGTAGAGTGTGGTCAGAGGTAGTCATAGATAAAGGTAAGCTCGGGAGAAAACAGACGTTGGGGAGGTGGACCATAGCGCGTGGGGTCATCGGTATTCAAAAGAAGGAGGCGGGAGGAGGCCAAAGAGTGTAACATCCGATAGGTATGTGCACCGTCCCGTATCTGCTGCGGTGTGAGTCCGAAATTAAAGTCGCCACAAATGATGGTTGGTAAATGGGGTTTAAACAAAACGTGGGAGTTACAAAAAGTTTGCGAAATATGGTGTGCCGGAGCGTTGTAAACCGTGAGGATCTGCAGTTGATGAAGTTGTAACAGCACTACCTGGAATTGTTCATCGAAGCTAAAGATTTTATGAATGGAGAGGATGGTAAAGGAAGGGTGAAGTAGGAGGAGTAGACCTCCCCCCTACCGGTCACGATCGTGCCGGGTAATACGATGAGAAGTCCAGCGAAAGGTGTGATGTGGCGCTAGCCAGGATTCAGAAATAAGCACTAAATCAATGTTTGTTAGACAAGTAATGTTGGATCTCCGCCCATTTAGAGCGCATGCTACGCGCGTTCCACTGTCGTATGGATAGTGGTTTGTCTATAGGGTAAATAGGAGCTGTACTAAAGCGTCTCTGCCTGGATCAGGCCCGCGAGTATACGCCCTGCCTGTTCGACAAAGTTCGACACTTTATTTCCACCAACAGTCGCAGATCTTCAAGTTGTCGGCGAATAGCTAGTGTCTACCCATTGGGTTACTACGTGAGGTTTGGCGTGGGCGGGGGGCATCCGCCTGGGAAGTGAAAGAGCTCGGAAGAACACTGGAAATTCGAGAAACATATACAGGCTTGGAAGGGCCTGCCCGAGGTAGGCGACCACAAGACATTTCTGAGGAATAGGGATGTGCGCGCTTCGGAGGCAACCCTTGAGCCAGGCGAACACGTTTGATGGTGCTGAAATAGGGCGAGGTATGTTCGGCGTCCAGGGACAGGGGGCCACGGACCCTTCTCCAGCCTGACGTTTATGTGTAGGCAAAGTTAGAGTCTGGGGTGTCGGCGAAGTCTCACTGGGAGGTACAGTATGCGGAGCATTTTCTCGAACTTCATCGGCATACCAGGAAGTACAGTTAAGCATCGCCAGAGCTTCGTAGCGCGTGACCCGGAGCTCGGCAGTTTCAGCCTATAACAGCTTATACTTGCATCCAGTGTTGCTATATTCAAAAAACGTGGAAACCGTGCGCACGCTAGAAATGGACCTATTTCCCCCCAGATTACCGTACAACAGATTTAATATAAAGAATCAAAACTTTTAATATAGCCATATGCATATAATAGTCACATTCGTGTATTTATTGCGTTTTTCTTTTGAAAATATACATAATAGGTCAAGAGAATTTACTTCAAACTTGTATATCGTGCTTCATTCAAATAAGCAATGCAAATATTAGGGTGTATTCTAAATTCTTATGGCATTGTTATACATGTAATCAACTATTGATGAAACTAAAAGAGGAATTGGGTAAAGAATCTAAAAGATCTAAAATCATGATTCCATATATCTGGGAAAACATTAAGAGCTAAATGATATTAAAATATGTAATATGAATGTTGAATTGCAACTTAGAACAATACCACAGGAACACACAAATAAATAAATAAATAAATAAATGAATGAATGAATGAATGAATCAATCAATCAATAAAATAAATAAATAAATAAATAAATAAATAAATAAATAAATAAATAAATAAATAAATAAATAAATAAATAAATAAATAAATAAATAAATAAATAAATAAATAAATAAATAAATAAATAAATAAATAAATAAATAAATAAATAAATAAATAAATAAATAAATAAATAAATAAATAAATAAATAAACAAATAAATAAATAGATAAATAAACACTCACCGATTTGTCAGTCACTAAAAAAAAAGAAACTGTAGTCACCATCATCCTCCTCCTCCTCTTCTGAAGAACTGTCATTTTGTGTTGAATGTGACTTAGTGCTTGAACCGTAAAGAGTACTGTGTGTCATGGAGTTTAGCACATTTTCGGTAGGTGTGAAACTCTCACAAGTGGATCCATTATTTTGTATACATTGACTGGCCAAAACACTAGCATTAATTGTAGATGTTGTAAGTCGATTTCGGTGTCTCACTTTAATTAGGTTCATTTTGCTAAAGACGCGCTCGCAGTCAGCGCTGGAATGCGGTAAAAATAACGCAGAAAGGCTAAATTGAGAAATGTCTTTAAATGGAATATCGCCAGAACTGCGACATCTGGCCCCAAAATTCGTCTGGTTCAGTACAGGTGATAATTTCTTAAGGGAGTTTGGTAAACGGTAATTTTCGCCATTGGTCATCTATTTGCTGCAACAAAACTGAGTTTTCATTCGCCACCATCCTGGGTAATTGTATAGCTAGAGGGAGTAACGACAGCGTAGCTTTTCTTTCCTCATTAGACAAAGCTTTCTTCGGTGTTAGTAAAGAAAGTAATGGCAAGAGAGTATCACCAAAATCATATCTCTTTCTCCATTCTATGCATCCTATTTGGAAAAATTGTCTGCATCTGACGTAAAAGTCTTTGAGCAGTTTATTTTGTTGGGCAATCTGCAGTTTTTGAACCTCTTTATGCACTTCTATTCCAAAATATATTTCCGCATCAGGAACAAAATTCTCGCTCTTACTAGGATCGATCTCTGACAAATTTGTCCTCAACACATAAGAACAATCCATATAGCATAACAATAAGTCTCTATATGAGCTTTGCATTTCTGTCATGAAGTTCAACTATTAAAGCTTTACTATTCTGAAAGTAGTAATTGATTGCAGTAAATTTAGGTAAAACCCAAAGCAAAACTATGAAACACAGTTTCAATAATGGATCATTCAATGAGCAACAAATTTCTTCGACTGCTATTAGTCTTTCATCCAAATATGTTGAGTCAAAAAATAGTCTTAGAGCTTCCCATTGTTCCACGAGTCCAGCTACAACTGCATGCAAGGATAACCGGTTTGTGATGGATGAAGCATTTTGTGAATCAGTAGGTCAGTGAACATCTGAAGCTCTCTAAATTGTGCCTACCTTGTTTTTCTTGGCTCTTCCGGTGTAGGCCGCGTCATGTAGGCGTTGCTTGCCGACGTTTCGCAGGTCATGTGTCCTGCTTCCTCGTGGGCTATGTGCGAAGAAAATCAGCTGCACGTCCTAATTTATACTTTCCTCGCTCCGCCCACCAGCGTTGCTATTGGTGGTGGGAGGGCCAGTGACGTCATAGGTTAAAAGTGGGTGCCATATAGTGCTCAGGGCTCTTCCGTTGTCGCGGTTCAAATTATTTTTATGTTTTAAAATTTCTATACTCTCACGGATTGTTCTGTGAGAGTAGTTGTCAGAGATGGCTAAAACTTTTATTCCGTCGAAGTCGATGTGATGACGGGTGACAAATGCATGTTCTGTCAATGCAGATTTTTCTGGCTGGTTGAGTTTTAAACTTCGGATGTGTTCTTTTCTTCTGGTGGCTATGGATCTCCCCGTTTGTCCGATGTAAGATTTTCCGCAGTCGCAACTTATGTTGTATACCCCAGCATTAAGGAGTATATCACTTTTGTCTTTAACATTTGGTAGGAATCCCTGAATCTTTTTTACGGCACTGTACCGGGTTGCAATGTTTTGTTTTCGTAAAGTTTTTGCTATTTTGTCGGTTACTCCTTTGATGTAGGGGAGACACGCCCACTTTTTATCCTTTTTATCTTCACATGTCTTTGGTTTCTTATTACGACGAATAAGGTCACGGATGACTTTAGAGGAGTAACCATTCGCTCTTAAAACTTCACAGATCCTGGAGTTTTCGTGTATTAAAAGATTCGGGTCACATATGCGAGAGGCACGACGAAATAGTGTGTTGGCCATAGCCCGTTTTGTAGATGGAGGATGGTGTGAGTTAGCATCTATATATCTGTCAGTGTGCGTCGGTTTCCGGTACACTGAACACTTGACTGTTTTTTCCTCGGGAAACCTTTCCACTAAGACGTCCAAGAAAGGAAGTTTGCCATCTTTCTCCAATTCCATTGTGAATTGTATATTAGGGTGTAGGCCTTTAAGATGTTCCAGGAAGCTTGGAATGGTGTCTTGACCATGTGGCCATACCACGAACGTGTCATCAACATATCTCAGCCACAGAGCTGGTTTCAGGTGGCAGGTGTCTAGTACAGTACTTTCGAAATCTTCAAGGAACAGGTTGGCCACAACTGGAGAAAGAGGCGAACCCATTGCTGCTCCTTGCACTTGCTTGTATATATTGTTTTTGTATGTAAAATACGTGTTTGTTAAGCAGTGTTCTATCATATCAAACCAGTCTATGGGAAGAAGAAGCAGCTACTTTGGGTTTACCTACTTCTGTTGCAAATGAAATAAGAATGGACACCTACAAAATACTAAAACATGCAAAAGCACCAAAATCAAACCGTTCCCATTCGGAACGCAGAGCTCTACGTGAAATTGCCACCAATACAGATGTTGTCGTACTTCCAGCGGACAAAGGAAACGCCGCGGTAGTAATGAATTCTCAGGACTACGAAAGAAAAATGGACATTCTACTCAGGGATCCAGCATACAAACAGTTAACCAAAAATCCCACTAATACTATTGAAAGGAGCACTACTTCCCTCATAAAAAGCTCCTCTATCCCAGTGGAACAACAAAAAAGGATGATACCACATGATTCACGCACTCCGAAACTGTATGGCCTTCCAAAAGTACACAAACAAGACAACCCACTTAGGCCCATCGTCAGCGCAGTAAAATCACCTACACATGCCCTTGCAAAGTTTTTGGCAAACAAGTTACAACAGCTAGTGGGAAATACACCGTCTTTTGTCCGCGACTCTGGGCATTTTGTGGAAACTATAAAAAAGTTTGTTTTTCAACCTCACCACTTACTTGTAAGCTTCGACATCAAGTCACTTTTCACCCGCATCCCAATTGAAGAAGCCCTGAACACAATACGTGACAAAATTCAAAATAACTGCCTTCCCATAGACTGGTTTGATATGATAGAACACTGCTTAACAAACACGTATTTTACATACAAAAACAATATATACAAGCAAGTGCAAGGAGCAGCAATGGGTTCGCCTCTTTCTCCAGTTGTGGCCAACCTGTTCCTTGAAGATTTCGAAAGTACTGTACTAGACACCTGCCACCTGAAACCAGCTCTGTGGCTGAGATATGTTGATGACACGTTCGTGGTATGGCCACATGGTCAAGACACCATTCCAAGCTTCCTGGAACATCTTAAAGGCCTACACCCTAATATACAATTCACAATGGAATTGGAGAAAGATGGCAAACTTCCTTTCTTGGACGTCTTAGTGGAAAGGTTTCCCGAGGAAAAAACAGTCAAGTGTTCAGTGTACCGGAAACCGACGCACACTGACAGATATATAGATGCTAACTCACACCATCCTCCATCTACAAAACGGGCTATGGCCAACACACTATTTCGTCGTGCCTCTCGCATATGTGACCCGAATCTTTTAATACACGAAAACTCCAGGATCTGTGAAGTTTTAAGAGCGAATGGTTACTCCTCTAAAGTCATCCGTGACCTTATTCGTCGTAATAAGAAACCAAAGACATGTGAAGATAAAAAGGATAAAAAGTGGGCGTGTCTCCCCTACATCAAAGGAGTAACCGACAAAATAGCAAAAACTTTACGAAAACAAAACATTGCAACCCGGTACAGTGCCGTAAAAAAGATTCAGGGATTCCTACCAAATGTTAAAGACAAAAGTGATATACTCCTTAATGCTGGGGTATACAACATAAGTTGCGACTGCGGAAAATCTTACATCGGACAAACGGGGAGATCCATAGCCACCAGAAGAAAAGAACACATCCGAAGTTTAAAACTCAACCAGCCAGAAAAATCTGCATTGACAGAACATGCATTTGTCACCCGTCATCACATCGACTTCGACGGAATAAAAGTTTTAGCCATCTCTGACAACTACTCTCACAGAACAATCCGTGAGAGTATAGAAATTTTAAAACATAAAAATAATTTGAACCGCGACAACGGAAGAGCCCTGAGCACTATATGGCACCCACTTTTAACCTATGACGTCACTGGCCCTCCCACCACCAATAGCAACGCTGGTGGGCGGAGCGAGGAAAGTATAAATTAGGACGTGCAGCTGATTTTCTACGCACATAGCCCAAGAGGAAGCAGGACACATGACCTGCGAAACGTCGGCAAGCAACGCCTACATGACGCGGCCTACACCGGAAGAGCCAAGAAAAACAATGGACACCGGCCGTGGAAGCCTTCGCAAACATTGTGCCTACCTTTTTGCAATAGCTCCAAAATAATTAAGAATGTTGCGCGCTAAATCCTCACATCGCTTAGGGAGGCGTTTACATGCCTCGCTTGCACACAGGTGAAGGGAGTGGCAGATACATTTTAAAACAACTATGCCAGGACACAGTTCTTTTAATCGTGTCATCATAGGTTTTTGGACCCTATCATCACATTGCATCCATCCGATACGAAACCAATTATGTTTTCTACTGATATGTCATATTCGATTAGAGAATTAACAACAGTTTGAAACACATTTTCACCAGTTGCATCCTCATTAGCTTTAACGCGGTCTCCTGGTTAAAAAAGATTGCCGAGGTTCCAGAATTTACTAACGATTTTGTTTGATGTGTTATCAAAATACCTAACCACGAGACACAAACTTTTCACCGAACCTATATCGGTCGATTCATCCGTCAACACATTGAATTTGACCGACTTTAGTTCCCGTTGTAAGTCATTTTTGTGATTTTGACCAATAACGTTTTTAATTATGGCCGTACATTTCGTGCGTTTCATGCATGGGCGTCGCGAACGGGGCAGTGGCGGCTCGTGCCTTACAAAATAGGTGAAGAAGTTCACTTAAGCATGCTGAAAATACAATGCAAAGCCGGTGTACCGCGGTCCAATATTTTTTACCAAACTTTTTGTATCCAATGGAGCTGTACACAAAAGAAACTGTCACACTATGATTCATTTTAGTCCAATACATATGACAGTTGGCGTAGTAAGCGAGAGAAATAAACATGGTAGATGCAAATATATACAGTTTTGTTTTAAAATCGAATTTAAACGGTGACCCAAACAATGTACAAAAACTACCTGAGGAGCATTGTTATTGATTCTTTTTTGAAGTCCATTCAAATGTCCTGACATAACACTCGCTCCATCGTAACATTGTGCTACAAATTTACGTTCATAATGAAATTCTTTAAGAACACCATGCAGCAAAAGGAACAATGTTTCTGCGGATCTGTCAACACTCACATCATGAAATCCGAAAAATCGTTCAACCAATGTGCTCTCTGTATTCACGTATCTTACAATGATAGAGCACTGAGACTGTTGACAAATATCTGTACTGTCGTCAACTTCAACAGAAAAAATCTGAGACATTAATTTCAGGTCTGTAAGTATTCCGAAATACATCCAATCACCTAATTTTGTATAGATTTAGAATCACCGCTGAATATACTTTTAATTTTATTATAGTGGTTTTGGATTTCTAATTGAGTTTCAGTACACAAGCTCCTTGAAATTTCCCCGACTTAGCGAAAGCGCACTCTCATCATGACCTCAGAATGCAAGCTCTTGTTTACCTCAATACAATATTGCTTTAATGATCAACTACAGGAAAAGCCTATTTAATGCCACATTTCCATTGAAACGCACATGAAAAGGTCTGCTGTTTCCCTGAAGAGCTCAGCCATTGTGTTTCTTTTTTCTTTTTTCAAAAACGCTTAGTTGTAATTTACTTTTAAATGCCCCGCCGAATCATTGTGCTTGTGAAGAGAACGGGTTATATTAATGAAATCTGTGAATCTCTCTTTGTCCCACACGTTACTTTTGTTGCTAAAAAGTAAACAAGGCCAGCAGAATAGCGATTGCAAACTACGGCTACTGCATAACCAAAAAGAGTTATCGAGCCAAGAGCTTTTGAATTTAATGTTATAAGTCTTACCTATTTTCTTATCCTTTCTTTTAAGGGCTATATTAATGATATCAGTGGGCCGCTCAAAGTTTAAAACATCCTTCTTGTCTTCATCTTTCCACCTGGAAAATGGGGTTTCTAGCAAATTGCAAACTATATCGTTCACTGGATTCATGACAAAATACTTATATTCCGTAATTTAAATATTAAAAGCACTGGAGTCTAGCAAACTCGTAAATTATACCTACCGTTCACAGTTATGTAAAACACCACGTTTTAAGTTTACCTCCAGCTCTTCCTCGAGGTAAACGAATACTATCTTCTAAGCGCGCGAAAACAGAAACCATCCCCTCTACCGTGTTCTGTGCCTCTGCCCAAGTGAAAATATTTCTTGCTTGCTCGAAACATGTGCATGCCCGTGTTATTTCCCCGTAGTTCATCGTTTCATGACGTCATGTTGCCATGGCAACCAAGCTGTTTAGTGCCACAGTTTCTTCCGTAACTCTGACTGATGCACTTGTCCTTGAAACCGATCTGAGGGTGCCCTCTCACCAATTTTCCCTGCTGGCTGCCGGGCTGTAAGTTCCAAACAAAAGAAGGGTTGGTCACTGACCCTGCTACAGCTCCTAGCAGTTGAAATTTGTGACTAAACTGTTAGAATGGCAGTAATAATGCCAACATTAACGAAAATAGAATACTGCTATTTTCAGGTGAAAACCTCTTCACCTGCTTCACTTGAATAACCGCCACTGGAACGGGGCACAAGGAGGGGGAGGGGCGCCCCCCTTGGAAGTTGGTGAACTTAATGTGCAATCGATTACTGACTATTAAACTATTATTTTAATTTAGAACAATTGTTATTTAGCACAAATCAATACGGTTAACTGCACCAAATATAAATTTTGACAATAAAATGATGAATTAATAATATTCGATTCCAAACTTCCAACATGTGGCCCCCCCCCCTGGAAAAAAGTCTGCCGACGCTCATGTTTTCATGTGCATTGCTTTCGCGATTTTTGAATCAGGAAACGAATCTTTCAAAACGCCTGTAAGTGTTCCATCGCCCTAAACGGTATGTTGTGTTCCGCAAAAGATCCTGCCAATTTTATTTCTGCTAAATGAGCTGCTTTATTAATATTCGAATTACCGGCCGCTTTACTAAGAAAGGCACTCAAGCTGCTTTGGCTTGCGACAGACACTCCTTTCATTTTCTTCAAATGACCTGCGCATTTATTGTGCTTTTTTAGGTTACTAAGTTATGATACGAATGAGATATCACAAATCCTACATCTCGCCTTTTCATCACTCGTAGGGTCACGGCGCAACCATCTCTTATATTCAGGGATGCTTTCCCACACGTCCCTGAACTTTATTTTCTTCTAGGAATTTTCACATAATTCTTTTTTCTTTTTGAGTTGACGGGCCAGCATTGCTATCTTCAGAACACTTCACTGTACCACACTTATTACCAATCCTAAAAACAAGGTGTCTTGTGTAATAACTGTAATTTATGTTTTCACTGGGATTGTGCCAATACCAATAGTGATATATTACTGAAGTTTGGATCTGTGAATTTTGTCGATGCAAGGCATTAGTTTCAAGTCACGAGAACACCATTTTAAGACTACGTAAGGAATTAGATATTGCCAAATCCAAAATTGTGAGCCTGAAATTGGCTAGTAAAAGTAGTATTAAATCACCGGAATTCATGGGCGTCGCGAAGGGGGGGGGGGGGGCAAGGGGGCCGCGGCCCCTCCCTGGAAATTGGTCAACTTAATGTGCAATCAATTACTGACTATTAAACTATTATTTTAAAAGATGAATTTCTATTTAACACAAATTAACATGGTTATATGCAACGAATATTATAAATTTTGCAAATAAAATAGTGAATTGATATTATCTGATTGCAAATTTGAAACATGTGCCCCCCCCCACCTGGAAAAATGTCTGCCGCCACTCATGCCGGAATTTCAGGTGTACTCCAATCCTAAACAAAGGCGTTGTTTTGGGTGTATCCAGGACAAAACTTCTGAGTTAGGAGTAACCGGTTCTCGGCTTTGGCGGTGGCGGAGGCTGAATCTTGTATGGCTTTGCCTGAAGAAGTGCCTGCTGAGTCGTCACGGAAGATGAAGCCTGTTCCAGAGTCCATACCAGGAAAGGGACAAAGGAGGAGAGAATACCGGGAGATGCCCACAGAGTGGAGCTGTGAAGCCGAGAGTGAAGTACAGAGGCCTGGCACCTTGCTTGTACTTCTTTGTATTGGTTGTATTTGTATTATCCCAATAGCGTGGTATTTCATGCTAGCAGTGTACAACAAACACAAACAACGACATGTGAACAACAAATTTATTCTGTTTCAAAGTAAAGGTGTGCGTGCGTGTGTGTAGTGTTGTGTTTAATGACCCATTTCCTTCATTACATACGACACCTCAGGCGGTGACACTGGTGGTACATGAAATGAAATTGTATTTGCAAAAGGATTCTTTGGGGGGGGGGGGGGGGGGGAGGAAACTTTCCAGGGTAAAATCTAGGGTATCATTCCAACATTTGTCGGTTTTGTGCCCTTGTAATTTTAAGCCTAATTAATCTATGTAAATAGTTTTAATTATACACAGTCATTAATGTGCTTTACATTATACACATAATTAATACATGAATATCTTAATAGATCCTAAACAAGTGCTTTACTGGTACATAAAGTTCCTTCCTTGATTACCATGCAAATAACATGTATTGTTTTAATTCAATAGGTTTATTCTGCTTTCAGCATGGATGAGAGGTATTTTTATTTATAAAATACTTAGCAAGCATGTCAGTAGAATAATTATGACTTAAGCACATTTTTGAAGTATGATTTTTTAAGGATGAAATGGAATAAAGTTACGCCCTCTAGTTGTTAACCAGCCAGGAGTCATTCGCTAAAGATGCCCAACACAGTCTTGGGCGTAACGACATTTATTCATCGACTGGACCACAGCCTACAAGCCTGGAAAATACTTTCTATTGGAATAGATGAATTTTGCTTGTGGATGTGGTAACACCATTTGGTTAGCATGTTGACCAGATTTCAATTAATTTATAAGTTCTCTCTTAGCTGTGTGTTTTATTCTGCTAAGGAATTGCATTAAAAGGTTTGATCGTAATATTAAAGGATGCCAATTATGCATTTTAAGCAATATTAATCAATTATAAACTGCTAAACTCTGCAGTATTTATCATTGTTTTTAATGTAAGCAGACATCTCTATTAAGTACAGAGGGGACGTGGTCATTGGCTGCAACTGTCTTCCCTGAATGGTGAAAGCACGCCATCTCCCGGTATTCTCTCCTCCCTGAAAGGGATCCTCTGGTGCCAAGCGTAGAGTATTATTTTTATAGGTGCAGTCATGCTAGGGGCATAAGAGAAAGACCCCAGGCGAAATTGGGGGAGGAATTTGCTGTTACTAGTATTTTCTTTCCCAATGCTGGTCTTAGCCATGTGGTGGGGGAATATTGATTCAATTGCAAAAGATCTCAATAAAGCAGATCAAGTAGTAATAGTGGAGGGACCTGGAAATAGCCTTGATAGGAATCCCAATCAGTAAATTGAGATGGACATGGACCATATTGCAAAGACTGGTAGTCATACTAATGTGAATTGAGCATATACAGGTCCTGCCAAATGATAGACATCTTGGAATAGTGAAGCGCAGGTTCAACAAAATAGACCAATACTACACAGTCAGAGATGTGATGGAAATAACTGCAAACACTAATAAAAAATTTCGTCTCAGGCTTGTGAATACCAAGGATATAAGAATGTTTTGAAGCCATTACATCTTCATGACTGACTAAGGAGAGTAAATGCCAAGCAAAAGCAACAGAGAAGGGAAGAAAGCCATAAGCAAACAAAAATGCCATGTAATCAGTTACAATTGTGAATAAAAAAATCTTTGAAGTATAAAAGGCAGTGTTTACTTAAGAAAGACCCTTTGCCCAAGTTTTTCGAAAGGATCTATAATTGGCAGTTTTCATCAAAGTGAATCATGTTGTTGTTGTTTTCTAGTGCCTTGCATCTGGCAATGAAGCCATTAGCATTCGTGCTTTCCAATACTTTTGAACTGTAGTTTCTTCTGATCTTAATGCTTCACAGGTCTTCAAGTGTTCTTCATTCATTTCTGCTGGATCGTTACACAGGACACATATCGGTGAGGCTGAGATACCTATTCTGTAGAGATGACTTGCCAAGCAGTCATGATTTGTCAATAGTCGGAAGGCTGCAACTGCTGTTTTCCTTGGTCTCTGGGGGATTATATCTGGATTGGAAAGTAGTGTAATCCATTTTTTATCTTTGGCATTTGTTTCTATTTCTTGTAGGTATGAATGACAAACATTTTTAATGATCAAGCGTTTTATTGAGGAATATGAGAAATTGAATTTAGACTTTTGTGTTATTGTTGTGGCTTTCTTTGCAAGTGAGTCTGCAGCTTCGTTCCCCATGACTCCACAGTGTGCTGGAATCCATTGGAGATGAACAGTCTTATTAACTTTTTGGAGTTGTGTTAACATTTTGTAGCATTCTCTAATTTTTGTTGACTTCTTTGTAGTATTTGAACATATTCCCTGAATTGCAGCTTTAGAATCCGAAAGAATTACTGTCTTGTTAAATTTATTTAAGGGAAGATTTAATAATTGTCGGAGAGCAATGTATATAGCCTCTATTTCTCCATCATAATTTGTTGTGTCTCTGCCAACAGAATGATAAAAGGAAAAATGTGAACATGTAACTCCAGCTCCAGTAAGGTTTTCCTTCGAAGATCCATCAGTATATATGTGCAGCCATTCTTCTGTGGGATACCTAGTATTGATTGTTTCCAGAGCTAGAAGTTTTTGTATTTCTTTTGGTGTGTCTGATTTACTTATTTCCTCTATTAATTCCAAATTGAAGGTAGGTTGCAATAATTCCAATGGATTTTCTCTAATAAGTAGATTTTCTCTGGTGTTAGGAATGTTCAATTTGGATTTAATCTGTATTACCTTTTCTAGGAAACTACTATGAGTTTTAAGGATTGAAGGGGGGAGGTTCTCTTCTGTCCATTTAGAGTTTGGCAGTCGTAACATTTTCTCGTGTTGGAGCAATGCTTGTTCTTCTATTTTTGTTGTTATTGATGGGGTCCGTGTTAAGGCAAGCATGGCATCAATAGGTGTGGATTTAACTGCTCCAGTGATTAGGCGAAGAGCCTGATTTTGTATTTGTTCAAGTTTATTGATGTTAGCATTTGCTGCTGTTATTAAAGCTTCAGAACAGTACAAGAGGTTTGGTTTAATATACATTTTGTATGTTGTGTTAAGGACTCTCCTTGAGCAGCCCCATTTAGCACCAGCTAACCTTTTAAGGATTTGCAATTTCTTTTCAACCTTTTCTGAGATGTTTGTTATATGTTTTTTCCAACTTAGCTTTCTGTCGAAAGTGATACCTAAGTATTTGGCATCATCAACTGCTTTGAGTGGTTTACCATTATAATTTATGCTAATATTAACTGGTTTGTATTTTAGTGTAAATAATTCATAATTTGTTTTTTCCACATTGATAGTCATGAGGTTTTTGGAGCTCCATTCATGTACTTTGTTTAGGGCTGTTTCTATTCTGTCTTTAATTAATTCAGGTTTTTTTGAAGAGCCTGAAGTCCAAATGACTACATCGTCAGCAAATAGAGCAATTTTGGTTTCTAAAGTTTTTATTATTGATGGAAGGTCATTTATATATATGTTAAAGAGTGTTGTGCTCAGAACAGCACCTTGTGGAAGTCCTCGGTGTGTTTGTTTATATTTGGAAATGTATGTATTATATTTTGTGGCACAAAATCTTTGTGAAATAAACTGAGTTATCCACTTAAGCATGTTACTTTTCACACCTATTGATTGCAACTTCTCAACTAATTTATTTCTCCAGACTGAGTCATATGCTGATTTAAAATCAATGAATACTGCCAAGGTATCCTCCTTTCTATTGAAAGCTTCCTTGATGTCTTGGCTTAGTAGGAGTACATTTTCACTTGTACTATGATTCTGTCTGAAGCCGGTCTGTGAACTATTAATTAAGTTGTAATATTCTAGGAACCAGTTAAGTCTAGATGCCACCATTCTTTCCATCACTTTTGCAATAACACTGGTCAAAGATATTGGTCTGAAACTATTAATATTGTTTGAGGGTTTGTTTTTCTTTAAAATCGGGATGATAATGGCTTTTTTCCAGTCGGAAGGCACAGTCATTCTCCAACACGTGTTATACAGTTTAAGTAGGATTTCTTTTCCTTTCCTGCCAAGGTGTTTAATAAACTCTGGGTGGATCTTGTCAGGTCCTGGAGATTTTTTGTTCTGTAATTGTTCTATTGCTAAATCTAGTTCTGTTTCGTTAAAATCCTGAATAAAAATATCATTTTGTATATCTTTTGGCTTATTAGTTTCTCTGACAGTTTTTTGGATAGCTTTATCTTGTTTTTTATACGCTTAGATATTCTTTGTGACTGAGGATAAACTTGTTAAGGGATTCTGCTATTTCCCTATCTGTAGTTAAGCTTTTGTTATTATGTTTTAATGGTTCAGTTGTATTTTTTGATAATTTTGTTTTATTAAGGAATTTGTATATTTTATTTCCATCTTTCCTATAGTCCATATGTTCTACAAAATTTGTGAAACTGGCCCTTTTTGCTGTAATTAATTCTTTCTTAAAAATGGCTGCTTTTCTTCTCCAGTTTTGTACATCTTCTGGACACTTGGTTCTTTCGGCTTGGACTCTTGCTATATTTCTTTCGTGTTTTAACTTAGATAAAGATGGAGACCAAAAGTAGCTATATTTCTTTAATTTTCCTTTGGGGATATGTGTTTTGGCTGCTGTCAATAATATTTCACAAATTTTTTTATTCATTTCATCTGTTGACTTGAACTCTGATTCTAACAGTATATTACACTTCCCTTCTATCTCATTTTGGAAACTGGACCAATCTGCTTTTTTAAAATTCCAAGAAGTTTTAACTTTTGGTTTGTTACTTTTATTTATTAGACCTCTTATGGAGTTTATGGTGATTCTGTGGCCTGAACCTGGGTCTTCTATTATTTCTCTTTTTGTATTGTCAATTATGTCAGATGACACCATCAGAAGGTCAGGATTTGTACCCGAACCATTATAATGAAGGTAAGTGGGTGGATCATTTGGATTAAATATTAATTCCATTGTTGACGAGTTTAATAGGTCTTCTATGACTCTTCCTGCTGAATTTATATCTCTGTAGCCCCACCTAGGGGAGTGTGCATTAAAATCACCTATTAAAATACTTTTGGGTTCTATGGGAATAGAATCATAACTAATCTTAAAATGTTCCTATTATCATGTAATATAAAATATTTTTTTTTGTTTTAGATTTCCAACATTAATACTATTTTCAATGGGATGTTGTTTTACTGTCCCTAAAAATATGTTTTGGAAAATGGGTTTTTCATAAACAAGTGATTCATATATGTTACGAATGATTTGAAATATACAGTTTTAAATTTCTCCAAGTTTAATGCTGATCAAGACCTCGAACTCTGTGTAGTTAATTTAAATCAAATTAATGTAATTGTAGCACTTTATCGATCTCCCTCAGGCAATTTCGAAATTTTCAGAAAGCGACTTGAAAATGTCCTAAATGTTTTGTTTAAACCAAAGAGGGAATTAATAATATGTAGTGTTATAAATGTTGATTATTTAAAATCTAGTCTGCAAAGGGAACAACTGTTGCTGTGTATTTGCAACATACCACATGACACATACAGTTAACTTTCCAACAAAAATCCAAAATAATTCTTCCACTGCTACAGATAATATTATTGTAAATTGAGACAGAATTAAGTTTTGCACTTTCTTGTCAATAACCAATGGTCTATCAGATCATGATGCACAAATTTATGCATTAAAATGTCATTTTAAACCTCAAACCTAAATATACATACCGCAAATATAGGGAAGTAAATGAAAATACTATGAACGCGTTTAGCAAAAAACTTAAATTTGAATCTTGGAATCAAAATAACCAAACAAATGGTACCAACTATAAATATAATAGTTTTCTCAAATGTTTCAAAACTCACTCTGAATCTTGCTTCCCAGTCAAAATCAACAAACTATCTAACTTGAAAAGAGACAATGCTTTGGTCATTTTAGGTATAAGGACCTCATGCAGGTATAAATGAGAATTATATCAACAACTGAGAATTAGTAACGACTTGGAATTAAAACACTACTTCAAAAATATTGCAGAATTCTAAAAAGGGTAATAAAACCAGCAGAAGTAATGCATTATAATAGGCTAATCCAACACTCTGACAACAAAACAAGAACTACTTAGAATATAATAAAAAGAGAAGCAGGTAAATTTTCATTACACAACGACTCAATAACACTAAATGTGGACAATCAAGAAATTAACAACCCCCAGGAAGTTGCAGAAATCTTTAAACAATTCTTTTTGGATGTAACTAATAATCTAAATATTAACTATGGAAGTAAAGAGGCAGCATTAGAATTTCTAAGATCAAGTTTCACAGAAGTACTGCAGAATTTAAAGCTAATCTGACAACACCTGCGGAACTAAATAAAATTAACTCCTTTAAAACAAAGAATTCTTCTGGTTATAACGAAATAACAGCAAAAATCTAAAATCATGTTCGTCCTAAATTAGCACTCCCTGAGTTATTTGTGCAACTTTGCCATAGTTGGTCACAATCCCGAGTGAGAAAGGAGGAGGGGGAGGAGTAACACCTCGCAAAAAAACCTTGGTTCAGCTGGCACGGCTGATAGTACAATGTGAGGGCCCCTAGCCAGGGTTACGGTGAAGACCCCAACGGCGGATGCATCAGAGTAGCAAACCTACGGTATGGTGCAGAAGGTAGAAGAGGCAACCTTTGCTCTCTTGGGTCTGAAGGGAGAACCACTGCTTGTGGTGAAGAGGGATCTTCAAAGGCTAAGGGAGTAAACCCCAACAGAAAATCAGGGTGGACCAGACTTTAAAGCTGTGGTGGAAGTAACTGGTCTAGGGGACGGAAACCCCGAAAAGAAATGACCCGTTCCTCCAGGTTGGGGGTGGGCGAAGAGTTAACAACCCCTCCCCGTAAAACAAAAACCTGTTCAGAAACCAATCATCAAGCTTCGGAATCTAGATGAATCTTACCGGCAATGACCTAAGCACAAGAAAACGGACTATAAGTTGGGTACTTGGATGTTAGATCAATGAAAGCAGGAGCATTAAAAGATTTGTTACTGCAGATAATGACATACAATATCGACATAACTGCTATTCAAAAAACTAGATGGTCTGGCCAGCAATTATGGGATACAAGAAGCCACACAATATTGAGCAGTGGAAGACAAAAACAGAGGGAAGTTGGGGTGGCATTCATAGTGAAGAAAACATTAAAGTCATGCATACTGGGGTTTGAACCTATCCACAACTGAATATGTACTTTATAAATACACTGTTTTTAACATAGCTATCATCAATATCTATGCACCTACAGAAGAGAAGGAGGATGAGATCAAAGATGAATTCTACTAAAAACTGGAACAAGTATATGATAAGCTCCCATCAAATGATATAAAAATCATAGTTGGAGGTGCTAATGCAAAAGTTGGGAAGGAGGAAATCTACAAAGGAACCATTGGGAGTCATAGCTTACATGACAAAACCAAAAACAATGGAACAAGGCTTATTGACCTTGCGGTTAGCAAGAATATGTGAATAAGCTCAACACTATTCCCACACAAAGATATCCATAAGGGGACGTGGACGTCACCTGACCAAAAAAACATTAAACCAAATGGATCACATACTAATTGAGACCAGATGCATATCAAGTATCATGGGTGTAAGATCCTTCCAAGGAGTATGTTGCGGGACAGACCATTTTCTGGTCAAGACAACCTTCAGAGCTTGGATAAAAAGACATTAAATAGATCGAATGCCAAAACAATACCTCTTGATATTCATAACTCCAGGATGCCGAGGTAAGGAAAGTATAGCAAGGAGAGGCAGCAAAGAAACTGAATAACATAGAACAACAAACAGGAGATACAGATACAAATAAAATTGAAGAGTACTGGCAGAAAATTAAGTCAGGAATGTTAAAAACAGCAAAGGAAGTGATAGGAGAAAGACAAAAGAAGGAAAGGAATGTTTGGTTTGATGATGAATGCCTGGAAGGCATCCAAAAATGGAATGAAGCTTACAAGCAGTACTTAGCCAGACCAACTATACAGAGAAGGGAGGAGTATAAAAGACTAAGAAGAGCTAATAGAAGATGTCAGAGGAAGAAAAGGGTCACTCTAAAGGAAGAAATTAATGGGATTCAACAGGATTTTTAAGATGGTAACATCAAATTTGCATATCAGAAAATAAAGAATACTAAAGAAGGATTTATAGCCAATACAAATCTTTGTTATGATGAAGATGGCAGCATAATAGGGGACAAATTTAAAATAACACAGAGATGGAAAGAGGTCTTTGAGAAACTGTTGAATCCAGAGGCAGCAAAGGTAACAGAAGTAAATGAAGAAAATTTTGAAGAGACACACATAAATAATAATCAGGTAGAGGAGTCCAGCCTAAAAGAAGTTGAAGAGATTATAAAACAGATGAAAAACTTCACAGCCCCTGGAGTGGATACCATCCCAAATGAGTTGATAAAATACGGCCATATTGCGGTACAAATACATAAACTGATTCAAGAAGTATGGGATAAAGAATATATGCCCAATGAATGGAAAACTAGTCTCATAGTACCCATTTATAAAAAAGGGAACAAACTAGACTGCAGGAAATATAGAGGCATCTCACTGTTATGTACAAGCTATAAGATACTCACACAGATACTACAAAAGAGACTGAAACCATATGTTGAGGGAATATTAGAATACCAGGGTGGTTTTAGAGCCGGACGATCCACCACAGACCAAATATTTATAGTTAGATTACCGATGGAAAAGATGTGTAAAAACAATTTGGATCTAACACAAATATTTGTCGATTTCAAAGAAGAATACGATAGTATAGATGGGAGTAAAATGTTTGAGATCCTGTTATATTTCAACATTCCTGTGAAACTAGTAACATTAATTCAACTAACAATGATGCAGGCCATTGCCAAAGTCAAAGTACAGACCAAAGTAACATACCCTTTTAGTGTCACATGAGGACTGAAACAGGGGGACGGGCTGGCACCAATCCTGTTTAACATAGCACTTGAGTACGTAATCAGGAAACTATTAGTCCAGGGGAACATCCCATTGGAGTACAAGATGGTTCAGCTTGTAGGATATGCGAACAATATCAACATAATGGCACGGTCCCATGCAAGATCAAAGCCAACCACAGCCAACTCGCTTGCCGCGGTGCATGTGCTGGGCTACAAGCACCGTGTTGCCCCAGTTCGTGCTTCGCAGTGGTAGCGGTCGGTTTGTCTTCCTTAGCAGTGGCGGTCTATACTTCAGTGTCAGTTTGATATGGAAGGGCACCCACGCCGACACATTATTTCAATCCCAAATGGGAAGCTGAGTACTTTTTCATGGAATGTAGCAGTGGTGCTATTTGTTTAATTTCCCAGAAAAAATTGCAAGTGCTGAAACGATTTAATCTTCAGCGACATTTTAATACATTGCATGCTAATGATTATTCAGCCCTGGAAAAAGAAGAACACACTGCAGAGATACAAAAGCCCAGAGAAAAGATCACATCGCAGGAAGAGGAACAGGAGAAAGGGGATGGTGGAATGGCAGAAACCTTAGTTTATGTGAGTTAAGAAATAGCACTAGAAATTGCCAGATCTTCTAGTAGTTTTTCTTATAGTCCACTTATTAAACGATGTATGCTTATAGCTGCAAGTAAATTCACCCCTGTCAGTGTTCACCATTTTGAGAGTGCCAGTCTGTCACCTCATACTATTTCATGCAGAATTCAAGACCTGGTGGACAACATTTACGCGCAACATATTGAAAGAGCAAGAGAATTCGTTGCATTCTCCATTGCCATTGATGAGAGCACTTACTTATCAAGTATGGCTCAATTATGTATTTTTATTCGTGGAGTAAATGAAAATTTGGAAGTTGTGGAAGAAATGCTAGATCTGGTGCCAATAAAAGGCACAACAGCAGCATCAGACATTCTGAATTGTGTAGTAGAAGTTATGGAGAATGCAGGGATTCCATTGGATACACTCATATCGGTAGCCACTGATGGTGCCCCAGCTATGGTTGGTTCGCACAACGGATTTGTGACCCTCCTGAAAAATAAATAGTAAAAGAAATAACAGCTGTTCATTGCATAGTTCATCAGGAAAACTTATGTGCCAAAACACTGAATCTAAAGAATGTAATGATTCTGGTTGTGAAGATTGTAAAGAAACTGAGGTCTCACGGTCTAAAACACACACAATTTAAAAGCTTCTTAGAAGATTTGGAGCATGAGTATGGTGATATACCGTATCATAAAGAAGTTAGGTGGCTCAGTCGAGGCAAGGTTTTAAGCAGATTCTTTGAATTATTGGATGAGATACGCTTGTTCATGGAAATGTGTGGAGAACCTATTGAAGAGCTCACGAACATTAAGTGGAAATGTGATCTTGCATTTATGGCCAATATAAGTGAACATTTGAATACTCTGAATGTTTCACTTCAAGGAAAAAACAAGTTAATCACAGATATGTTCTGTAGCACTGAAGTTTTTAAAAATATGCTCTCATTATGGGAAGATCAAGTGTCAAATGGTGATCCTTGTCATTTTCCCAGGTTGGAAGTGTGATCCGTGATTGTGATTCCCTAGAAGTGGGATGTTATGTTTAAAATCTGCACATACTTTCCCGTGCATTTGATGAAAGATTTCACGATCTCACGGGCCTTAAAAATGGATTTTGAATTATTCGCTACACCGTTTAGCATGAATATTGATGATACTGCCAAAGATGTTCAACTGGAGCTTATCACCTTGACAGTTACAGAAACAGAGGAAGTTTGCTAGATTTCTACAGGAGATTTCCTAAATCAAGATTCCCTCGATTACACAGGCATGTGGCATCTATGACTGCAATGTTTGGTTCGACCTATGTATGTGAATCCTTATTTTCAGATATGAAACGCATTAAAAACCCTCAGAGACCCAACATCAGTGATCATAACTTGAAGTGTGCATTAAGGGTCCGGAGTTGTGTTTCATTGTTTTCAAATATGGTGAATAGTGTGAAAACCAAAAGGTGTCAGAAGGCAAGAGTGTCTACCGAAAACTGAATGTATAAAATTCTTAATTGAAACGTGTATGTTCGTTTAATATGAAGTATACTGTGTAATATTAGCACTGTATAGTAAATATTATTTTGTTATTTTATATTTTTCAATTGTTTCAGGATCAAAATTATGCTAATTTCCACAAAGTACTGTTTCGTTCTTACAGTTAAAAATAATGCTTTTATGTGCCATCATTTGTTTGTATAGGATTGAAGGCTATAATAATCTTACTGGTATTGGGTTGTTTTATCTATAATTTAATAAGTGCCGGAGAGATATTAAACCATGTATTATACAGTTCCTGAATTGTTCCTTCACTACTACCCTGTACTTAATTATTTAATGACAATGCAAGTGCAGATTGTGGAATGCTACTGACATATCTCCCTAGCACTCGCCAGCAACGACCAGGCATGCTGGCACCGTGCAAACTGTATAGACACACCGTGCATGTCAGTTGGCGGTCCCTGATCAAAGCAAACCTTCCAAGAATTAAGAGATGCAGCTGAGGAGATAGGGTTACAAATAAACACACAAGAAACAAAAGTTATGATCAATACACGAAGGAAAATCAGGAAACCTAACCAATTTAAAATCGGGTCATTAGAGTTAGAAGTAGTTAATTAGTTTAAATATTTGGGATGCTGGATAACAGAAGATAATTACGAAATTTATGAAATAAAGAGAAGGATAAATGCCTTCAATGGAGTTTATGCATCGCTATCTACAATTATCAAGTCAACAAACATTCATCATCAGACCAAAGCAACACTGTACAAAGTCATGATTGGACCAATAATGACATCGCAGCGAGACCTGGACCATGAATAAAAGAGCCACTAATTTAATTGACACTTTTGAAAGAAAGACAACAAGACAACAAGTTAACCATCATCATCAGATGTCATAGACTTCAATGGGCTGGACACATCATGAGGATGGGAGATAATAGAATCCCCAAGAAAATACTAAATAACCAGATCGAAGGTAGACGGCCTATAGGAAGACCCAGGGACTGCTGGATCGATGCTGTAGCAAGTGATGCTAAAACCCTACTCCAAACCAGGCGGTGGTCATCAGTTGCCAAAGACAGAGCCAGATGGAGGAGGAGGAGGGGGAAGGGGAGGGGAAGAGGAGCAGGAGGGGGAAGGGGAGGAGGAGGAGTTATCTGTGCAGTGAGTCACTAAAGACTGGAATTTTCCCTGACAGGATTAAATTCCCAATTGTAAAACCCCTTTTTTACTTTCCCTACTGGTAAGTAGTGGAAGTATTGTATTCCACCGAAGAATTTGATGTCGAGATTTCATCGGTAATATGTTTTGAGGCCCCCTGAATAAAAAAAGCATTGTTAGAAAAAGGTCTGTGTGTGTCTGTGTGACGATCTGTCTGGCTGTCAGTCTGTGTGACTGTCTGTGGACAGCATAACTCAAAACCTAAAAGTCGGTTAGAAACCAAAGTTGGTATTTAAGTTTAACGTCTTTCAAGGGTGTGACACAAAGATTTTGAAGAAAATAGCCCCACCCTAAACTACCCTTTACGTGGAACATTTTCGAAAATTTTTATTTTCTTGAGAATGGCTCTAACAATTTTGATTAAAATGTCATATTAAAGACATTTGTATGACAAATGAAATGTATATTTTGAATTTTCTGGCCATAGCCTACGTAGTCCTGATTACTTTGGATTACTTTTGAATAACCCGTAAACTGCAAGAAATAGGCCAAATCTTACTATACAAAAATGTAGATCTCGCTAAAGCATATAGTTTATTTGTAAATATTTTTTTTTGCAGAGTGAACCATTTTGGAGATATTCCTCGTTATTTGTGTCACTTTCAAAAAACTTAAAACTTCTGTGAAATGGAACATCACTGTTCATTTTTGATACGTTAAGCATACACTCTCGCCTACCACCTAGGCGGCCCGGGTTCAATCCCAGGGACCCGCATGTGGTATTCGTGGTGGACGAAGCGGCGTCAGGGCGGGTTTTCTCCGGGTACTCCGGTTTCCCCCGCCATTTCATTCCACCGGTGCTCCATCTTCATGTATCATCAGTGTCACCGCCTGCGGTGCCATAGTAGTAAAAGCGGGCGTTAAACACTACAACAACAACAAGCATACACTGAGAACGGGATCTCAAAGCTTTAAAAGATTTGACTATTGCTCAAAGCATACTGTATTCTAATATTCACCTTGCACCTGCAAGGAAATAAGCAATAAGGTAATTTGTACGAATGCTTATCCCAACTAACACGAAGAAGAAATAGGAATAAGAGTTTGTAAGAATGGTTAGTACAAGAGTATGGAAAGTCATGTGGGGGCAACATATGAGATCTTTAAAAAAGGTGAATGCAACAATGCTTCAAACTATAGGCCAATTTCTCTTTTAGCAGCTTTTTCAAAAGTCCTTGAAAAAGTGATGTTCAACAGAGTGTATAAATACCTTGACTATAACAAGATACTAGTGAAAGATCACTTTGGGTTCAGAAATGCCATTTCAACAAATAATGCAACTTTTAAACTTACACGTGAAGTGCTAACTGCCCTAAACAGTAAAAGGCATTTAGGAGGTATTCTCTGTGACCTAGCAAAGGCATTTAATTGTGTAAATCATAACATTCTTTTGGCAAAACTGGAATTCTATAGCGTTGCAAATGAAAATTGAAGTTCATTCATATCATACCTAAATGAAGGAAAACAAAGCGTTAAAGGAAGCAGTGATATTGATAATGAAAAACATACATCCAACTGGAAAGCAGTAACACATGGAGTATCCCAAGATTCAGTATTAGGGTCATTATTATTTCTGATCTATATAAATGACCTTTCACTTTATACAGGATGGAAGGGAAGTCATTACTTTCCTTCTTATATGTGCTTTATAAAAGCATTAGAAACAAAAAAAGTCTAATGGCATTTTCTTCTTTGGTCAGCTGATTTTGAAAGAATAAATGGTTCTTGATCTAAATTGGATGCATAATTCCACAGAAATGTACTAAGATAACGGTTTGTTACTTGTAAAATGCGTAGAGTAACTTCTTTCTGACATAACTTTGGTAGTAATCATGGGACATCACACAGGGTTTCCAAATAATTAACCACTTAAAAGACGTGAAGGAATAGAATGTTCAGCTCCTTCAGATGTGTAACATGTTGACAACATTGCATTGAGGTTGGTCAACGGCTCAAGTTTAGAACAGCTCACTTTCCACTTGCCAGCCAGATTCTAAGTCCGAATTTACTTACTGCGCATGCGCCGACAGTAGTTTCACAATCGCCCACTAGATTTCACTGCATGACTAGCAGACGATTTTCACATCTGCCAACATTGCTTTTTACACTACACTAGTTTTCGTTGCCAACACATTAAACACAAATGCACTCACTCGCGTCGTTGCCGCCACAGACATACCGCTATCACGTATGATGATGATTATTACATTTATATTATATATATTATTTATATATAATACTATATATTATACTTATATTTATTATTATTTTATTATTTAATGTTATTATATTTATTTATATATATTTATATATATTATATTATATTTATTATATTTAATATTATTATATTTTTATTATGTTTACTATTTATCGTTCTTTTTTGTTTATTTATTTTATTTTATATTATTATTTTTAATGTTATTAGATTTATATTATATATATCATCTTTATATTATTTTTATTATTTATCGTTCTTTTTTATTTATTTTATATTATATTATAATATAATATAATGCTAATGGCTTCATTGCCAGATGCAAGGCACTAGAAAACAACATATTATATTATTTTATTGTATTATTATTTAATATTATATTATATATATTATTTGGCCGCCTCCGTAGCGCAGATGGCAGCGCGCTTGCCTGTGGCGCGGAGGACTCGGGTTCGATCCTCGGTACCAGCATGGGGATTTTATCCCCTCTGGGAGGTCTGGCACGGGGTGCACTCAGCCTCGTTAGGTCCCGGGGGGACCAATTGAGGAGCTACTTGATGGAGAAGTAACGGCCCCAGGTCGAGAAGACCGCATAACTGGCCGGGAGGGCTCGGGGCGCTGACCACGTCCCACCCTCCAGTACTGCACCTCACCAATGACGCCTGTAGTGGGCAGAGGTGGGGGATGCAGCGGCTGGGCGGTAGGCCTTGGCCCTTCATGGGCTGTCGTGAGGGGTTTACATTACATATATATTATATATATATATATAATATTATATTTAATAGTATTATATTATTATATTTATATTATTTTTATTAATTATCGTTCTTTTTTATTTATTTTTTAATTTTCGAGTGGAGAAAAAATCCATTTACGGAGCCCCATGCGCTGGGATGGCACAGATGGGGGACTGTAGGCTTCGCCCTAGGGCACATCACATTCCCTGCATAGCATTCGAGTCCTCAGCAGGCCCTCGTCATACAGGAACTGCATGCATGACTCCTCATTAAAGCACAGAGGCGCCAAATCTAATATACTGATAAAGCGATCCATTGAACTAGTTGCTTCTAAGAAGGTCAGCAGCATACTGCCGACTCCCGCAAAAACATTCAAACTTACTATTGGCAACAAACTCCTAGGGACATTCTGCTGTTGGCAGCGCTGCATTAACACAGCAACTTCGGCAACTTTCGTGACCATTCGTACACACTGCCGAGTGGGACTTTGCCGAAATTCTGACCAAGTGCTTGCGTAAGCTTTTCTAAACAATATCCGGGAATTGAACTGGTTTGTGGATGTAAATACTTTCGCCTTGTGTTTTGGAAGCGAACGCTTCTGATTGGCTTACACATGCACAGTAAACACAGAAGGACAAGGCACGGTATGTATTTATGTTTTCAAGCCCCACCGTTAGGAAGTTTGTTTATGTACTGAGCTAGGGAAAGTCTCACCCACACAATCTGCAGTGTTGCCAGCTTGTTTTTGATGAAACTAAAATATCTCTGTAGGAAATGGTCAGAGACAAAAACGTAAGATACAAAATGTGTTCCAAATACTGAGATCTAACACTGGTTTAAATTAATGTAATGAGGATATAGCAAGCACTGTACTGTTCGCCGATGACACTGGTGTGCTGGTTACTAGTATAAAACTTACATGAATATATAATTAATTTGAATTATGTTTTGAACTGCATGCCCTATTGGTTTAAAACCAATAAATTTTTTGTAAACCTAGATGAAACAAAAGTTATTGAATTTGTAACTGATCAAACATCACACATTCCTACTGAAATAGGGATTAACGACATGTTATTAGCACAACTAGATAGCATCAAATTTCTGGGTCTTCAAGTAGACAAATATTTAGATTGGAAAGCTCACATTAAGCATATCTTTCCCAAACTCAACTCTGTCTGTTATGCTATCTGAGCGTTGAGAAATGTTAGCTCCATAGACACACTCAAATTAGTTTACTATGCATATTTTAACTCTATAATGGAATATGGAATTTTATTTTGGGCCAATTCAGTAGAGAGTAAACGAATAATCCTTATGCAAAATAAAGCTATAAGAATTACTTCCAACACCCATAACAGACACTCATGTAAAGATCTTTTCAGAAGATTGAACATATTAACGTTACCCAGCATGTATATATTCTCAATCTTAAAAGTCTTCATACAAAACTGATCCTTGTTCACAACAAACAAATAAATTCGTGGGATAAACATTAGGCAAAAGAGCAGAATTCATCATCCCAATGCAATACTTTCTTACTTCCAGAAAGGTGTATACTATGAAACATAAAAATATTTAATGCTCTTCCTGATGATCTTAAGGGGAAAAGTTGACAATTTCAATACTTTTAATATTGATGCTAAAGAGTACCAATGCTCAAAATTATTTTATTCTGTACAAGATTATCTGAATGACCAATTTAATGCTTAGGTAGTTCAGTTTATCTTATATAAGGTTATCTGAATTACAAATTATCCTGTCAATGCCTATGTAACTATGTAGGTAGTTTCTAGCTTATTTTATTCTGTCTAAGATTATCTGTGAGATATTCTGAATAATAAATCATCCTGTTAATGCCTATGTAGCTTTGTAAACAGTTACTAGCTTATTTTATTCTGTATACGATTATCTGTGAGACAATCTTAAGGACAAATTATCCTGTTAATGCTTAGGTAGCTCTGTAAGTAGTTTCTAGCTCATTTTATTCTATATAAGATTATCTGAATGACAAATTATTCTGTTAACGCCTATGTAGCTTGGTAAGTAGTTTCTAGCTTATTTTATTCTGTACAAGATTATCTGAATGACAAATTATCTTGTTAATGCTTAGGTAGCTTTGTAAACAGTTTCTAGCTCATTTTATTCTGTATAAAATTATCTGAATGCATGAGAGGTAGAACTGGAACTTAAAAATTCAGTGCCACAACTGGGATTTGAACCACAGACCTTCCACTTACCAGGCGGCTGCTCTAACCATTGAGCTATTGTGACAAACTGCCAGAATGGCATTAAATTCTCACACCAGTTCGTATTTATCCTGGTAAACCACAAAGGCAGTCTCACATCAGAGACAAATTACCCCAATGGTGACTTACTATTGTAAGTACTTTATATCCCAGGATTAAATAACTTTCAGATGGTAACAAATTATCCTGTTAATGCTTAGGTAGCTCTGTAAGTAGTTTCTAGCTCATTTTATTCTATATAAGATTATCTGAATGACAAATTATTCTGTTAACGCCTATGTAGCTTGGTAAGTAGTTTCTAGCTTATTTTATTCTGTACAAGATTATCTGAATGACAAATTATCTTGTTAATGCTTAGGTAGCTTTGTAAACAGTTTCTAGCTCATTTTATTCTGTATAAAATTATCTGAATGCATGAGAGGTAGAACTGGAACTTAAAAATTCAGTGCCACAATTGGGATTTGAACCACAGACCTTCCACTTACCAGGTGGCTGCTCTAACCATTGAGCTATTGTGACAAACTGCCAGAATGGCATTAAATTCTCACACCAGTTCGTATTTATCCTGGTAAACCACAAAGGCAGTCTCACATCAGAGACAAATTACCCCAATGGTGACTTACTATTGTAAGTACTTTATATCCCAGGATTAAATAACTTTCAGATGGTAATTATTATTTAATCCTGGGACATAAAGTACTTACAATAGTAAGTCACCATTGGGGTAATTTGTCTCTGATGTGAGGCTGCCTTTGTGGTTTACCAGAATAAATACAAACTGGTTTGAGAATTTAATGCCATTCTGGCAGTTTGTCACAACAGCTCAATGGTTAGAGCAGCCGCCTGGTAAGTGGAAGGTCTGTGGTTCAAATGCCAGTTGTGGCACTGAATTTTTAAGTTCCAGTTCTACCTCTCAAACTTTGCCCACACACGGATTGTGTGTTTAAAAACACCAACAGTAACTTTGTTGGCATAAATAAATAATTATCTGAATACAAATTATCCTGTTAGTGCCTATGTAGCTTTGTAAGTAGTTTCTAGCTCATTTTATTCTATATAAGATAATCTGAATGACAAATCATCCTGTGAATGCTTATGTAGCTTTGTAAGTGATCTCTAGCTTCTTTAGTAACAAATCATTGTTAATTACATTTGATGCCTGTGTGAAAGATACATAAATGTATATGTATAGATCAATCTAACAAAGGATCCCATTCTTTGCTAATTATATTATAACTAAATTATAATTACATAGCTAAACAGTAGGATGGCTGGAAAAGCCTAGTGAAAGTTTAAAACAAAATTAAATTTGTACCTGTAAACATACATTATGTTAGTCTTATAATTACAGGGAAGTTTTGATCGTGTTGTTCCATTATACCTTTTTGTTGTTGCTTGTTTCTGTTTGTGTCTGTATATAATAAGCTTTAATGTGCTATTCTGTATATTTATTAGGGGAAGGTGGGCGAATTCTGCGCAGCTATGTTTCTCTGGTCCTGCTCTGAATTCCTAGTTCTGTGCGGTGTTGCCATCTGCTCAATAGTTTGACTAACTAGTGTGTTGAGGAAGACGCCATTACAGCTATTCATCTGCAGTCAGTGAGCTGCAACACTTCGGGCATATATTTCTTGTTACAGATTTGCATTAAAGAGCAAGGTAGACATGGCATGGGTATGGTGTAATTGTTCTCATCTATCTATTACTATTAAATTAGAATTGTTTATGCTTGATATGTCTACAAAACTGCTTGAAATAAGCATGTTTTGAAGTATCCACGCTAGATGGAAGAATGTATGCCGTGTTGGGTAATTCTGCGCTTCTTATGGCGGGCAAATTTGCGCGGCACGCAGAATTGTCCCTCGTGTATTTAAATACTAGTAGCACCAGAAACGAACTTCTATCCTTCCTCTGACAATTTGGATCTGCAAGTTGAAGTAGTTGAGGAGGAGACTCACAAAGAAGATTATCGACATAATATTCCAGCGGCTGCTGTCCTGTAAACGATAGTTGGATTTCTCAGATAGCGAATCTGATGCTGATGAATTCAGTGAAAAACAACTGTGTGGTGATGATGATGATGAAAATGAAGTCGCTCCAATACCTAAACTATGACGTGTGATGAGTTTGGACGTGATAATGAGATGTGGTACAGATGTGTAGATTATGGCAGGTGGTCCGCGAAGAATGTAGCGCATGGGATTCAGCAGAAGATAACTTCTGTGATCTCTGCCTCAGAAAACAAAAACAAACTAAAAAGCAGTTTAAGTGAAACATCTGGACAGTTGATTTGAGTCTGTAATAGGAGTTAGCAATTGATATAATATTCTATAGCATTTAGTTTATCATTAAAGATAATTATGACACATATATTCAAGTTCATTTCAAGCATATACGGCGCGCACAATTACCCATCCAGGTAGCTTAATTCTGCGCATTGTATACTTTCAGTTTTCAATACCTAACAACCTTTCAAAAGTGCAAGATGCCTTTGGAATTGCACTATTTTGAGAGCTTATTTAATGAAGTTACAGGTGAAACAAAGTCTGGAACTTAATAACATTTCTGTTAGTCAGTATGGCTGCTTGACCTTAAGTGCGCAGAATTCGCCCACTCTCCCCTAATATGTTTGTACCAACTGACATGTTCAATTTTCACCGGCCCCCATGGCTACTTGTGAACTTGCTGAACGATATTTAATCTAATCTTACCCTTGCCGTCTCTCTGCTTGGTCTTATAAGCATTAATATGAAGTAGACTTTTAACTACTTCTGATGTTGAAGTTTTTGGATATGCATTTAGTTTTTTACTGGTAATACCTAAATTTAGAATTAATATGATACCCATAAAAGTTATAATTAATGAGATACAACATTTCCACTTTCAGAAATCAATACATATCTATTTCCAGTTTCAGCGATCAAAATATGAAACTGTTTGATCGAAGCAACCAGGAATTAATTCTGGTAGTACAGGGCCACCATAATCCCGAAGAAGGCCCTCGCGGAACAAATAAATTCTGTTTCTTATTTTTATGGAATACACACTCTGGATCTACTTACAACATGAGTGTATTCTGATTTCACGACTATCAGTAACCAGATTTGATTGTATCCCATTAAACTACATAAAAAAAGAAGGTATTGCTTTCTTGAAATTCTGATTTGTTTCAAATCATCTGGCATAAAATACATTTACAGTGAATAATTGCAATATTCCTTTAATGCTTGAATAACTAGGCTAGCAATACACGTAAACCAAAATAATAATAAGAGAGGTTTATACTCAGGTGATGTATGAAGCTCGTTACTAATGACAGAATTTATATTTATTTATACTTGTATATAGCTTGGCTACATAATGTCGGTCTGGGCGGCTCAGTTGATTAGACGCTAGCCTACCAATCCCAAGGTTGGTCGCGCATTCAAATCTGGCCCAGACCGATGGTTTCAAAGTGTGCTTAAAAACGACAGCTCCATGTCAGTAGATTTACTGGCATGTAAAAGAACTCCTGAGGGACAAAATTCCGGCACACCGGCGACGCTGATGTGATCCTAGCAATTGACAGTGTCGTTAAACAACGAAATAATTTTTTAAATTAATGGCTACATAACATGAAAACTAGGGACTTTCGCTTCCTGGCAGAGCGTTAACCATGAATATAGGAAACCACTGTCATGCTATTAAATATCTCACCAACTTAACAAAAATCAATGAAAGTGTTACTCTCTATACAGTGGTCCGCAAAAAGGCTATCCTGATTTCAATGCCTGCGAGCTCAAGGGAGGAATGTTGACATAGTACCACCATAGAACTACCCCTTCCCTCAGCACGTGCCAGTCAAACGACTTAAAACAGTAATTAGGTGCGGACTGTGAATTACTAGAACAAAGAAAATAATGGCAGTCTCTAAATGGGCAAAGAACTCAAGAAAACGTGCATACGTCTACAAGGAAGAATAGGAAGAATAATTTGTCGTTATGCCTCATGGGGAAATCGACAGGTGCCTTCATTGCTCAAAAGTTTTATGAGGGACCTTCAAGAGCAATGTAAAATGTCATTACACAATGTGTCAGAAAAGTCACACAACTCACAGGATAGTGGTTTATAAATGAAATGCTAATGCTCATAATAATAATAATAATAATAATAATAATAATAATAATAATAATAATAATAATAATTATAATAATAATAATAATAATAATAATAATAATAATAATAATAATAATAATAATAATAATAATAATAATAATAATAATAATAATAATAATAATAATAATAATAATCATCATCATCTAGGTCATTACATCTATTTACTAGGTCATTAAGTTCATTTGTCACTACTGTACTCAGAGAGTTGAATTTTGAAGTATCAGCTATGAGGTTATTTTGTATCACCTTGTCAGCAAATGATTTCTTACCCTCCAGCATTTTGGTTGGTATCTTGATCTCATTCATGATTCATTTCTAATTCAAATAGATATTTTGGACAATCTCTAGAATCCGTTTTATGATTCTCTGTGCAGTTTATACAGATAACTCTCTTAAGGCAGTATGAACTTTCAGAGTGTTGTGTAGCACATTACATCTAACCTCTTTCTTCTCTCTTTCTATTTGAAGGAATGACAGAATGATAAACAGTTCTTACACTGAAAAGGCTTTTCCTCAAAATCACTGACCTTTCAAGAAATACCATACAGAAACTCCTGGGTAGCAGTTGAACTCTAAAAGTAAGCAGTACTGTCTCAGCAGGGATTGACTTTACTATACTATTGTCATTATCCTGCAATCTCTGTACTTTTAATATCTCATAATTTCCACCATTAGCAACTCCTTTTTTAATTTCCTCCCCTGATAATTCCACACCTATACCTCTAATTACACACTTTGCCTACAGTTGTATGGTATGTATGACTTAAGATTATACTTGGAATCAAATACAGAATTTAAAAAATAATTAGCATGTTTATAGCAACCAAAGTGTACTTCCACTATTTTTACTTTCTCTACTGGTAAGTAGAGGAAGTATTGTATTCCACCCAAAAATTTGATGTCAAGATTTCACCGGAAATATGATTTGAGATCCCCTAAATCTAAAAAGAGCATTTTCAAAAAAAGATCCGTGTGTGGACAGCATAACTCAAAAACGAAAAGCTGGTTAAAAACCAAAGTTGGTATTTAAGTTTCATGTCTTTGAAGGATGCGACACAAAGATTTTGAAGAAAATAGCCCCACCCTAAACTACCCTTTAAATGGAAAATGTTTTGAAAATTTATATTTTCTTAAAAATGGCTCAAACGATTTTGATTAAAATGTCATATGTTTAAGATATTTGTATGACAAATGAAATGTATATTTTGAATTTTCTGTCTATAGCCTATGTAGTCCTGTTTGCTCTGGATGACTTTTGAATAACTTGTAAACCGTAAGAGATAGACAAAATCTTACTCTACAAAAATGTAGATCTCGCTAAAACACACAATTGAGGAGTTTTTTTCAAACCTTGATAGATGCAACATTTTACAAAATTGAGTTATATACAGCATCAGCATAATTTTCACCTTCTGCATCGTTCTGTGAAATCAGATTTTGCAAAATTCGATTCTTGTCCTGTGTAGAAGGTAGGGAATATAAGCAGTTTTTTCAAAATTCGATAGATGCACTTGCTCAGTTAAAGCAAAGGTAGATAGATGCAATTTTATGATTTTATGATCCAGAGTGTAGCAACCTGAATTCTATGAAACGCATGTTGGCATTGGCTGGCATCTCACTGTTGCGAATCTTGGAATTCTCAATCATTTCTGCAAGCTTTGTACATTGCTGCATCGTTGGCAATAACTGCGAACTCAGGTTGTACGCTTGGATTTCACATTAATTTCTGCAAGCTTTTTTTTTTGTCTTTTTCATTGATATCCCGCCTTTAACTGCAGAGATCATATCGGCAGCCTTGCCTATTGGCAATGGTGTTACTCGTTTAACAGTGGGTTTTTCGGTCTTTGGGGGTTTTTATACATTGAATTCACACACACACATTCACACTTTCATTCATACTGCCAGACTCAGGGAAGGATGAGGAATAATCTAGGCTGGAGAAAAATTCCTATCCCCTGATGGGAATCGAACCTGGGACCCCTTGCATAGCAGGCAGGTGCTTCTGCAAGCTTTGTGATACTTACATGGCATTTTTATTCTTAGCTGAGACACTGCACTGTACTATGCACAATGGACAGGAGCTCAGATTGTGAAACTGTACCAGTCGTAGAATGCGCGGGAGGTTGGAATTGCAAAAACAACGAAAGGAAATCAAAATGCAAGTCAAGGAAAGCTCATACTCCAGCAATTAATGTTCAAATGGTCTCGAGTGTACTCCACGAAATCCTAAAAGTAAACGGCATAAGCACTGTGATGCAGCTGATTTGACTTATAATGATATAAGTGGATTTCACCAACACCTTTCCATGCTCAACAAAATAGATCAAGATAAATTCCTTATGAAATATGAGTATTACATCTCCTAATCGCAGAGTTGTGAATAAAGAGGCTACAAATATAAAGCAGACTGTTACCATTAAATACAGTGTGAGAACTAATGATGGCCGAGCATTGTCAGTATGTGCTGCAAGCTTCCAAGGAATCACAGAGGTGTCAAAAGATAAATTCTCTCTCCTGACTAGAAAATTTCACTTATCTGGGAATGTGCCAAAGGAAACCAAAGGAGGTGGTAGAACAGGAATATTACAGAAGGGCATTACTGCTGCTATAAAGCAAGACATTAAGAAGTACAGATGTAGAGAAAGCCATTATGGAAGAACAAAATCAAGGAGAGGATATTTACCTTCAGAACTTAATATCAGAAAAATGTGGACCAACCTTTGCACCGAAAGAAGATTAAGAAATCTACCAATCTGCTCATTGTCAAAATATAAAAACATATTTTACAACTTCTTCAATCTTTCATTCCGTACACCACACACTGACAAATGCTCAACCTGCAAAATGGGACCGATGAGACAGAGGCAGATGTGGAAAAGAAAAATGAACTAAGAACCATGTACACTTTTTTTTTGTAGTGTTTAACACCTGCTTTTACTACTACGGCACCGCAGGCGATGACACTGGTGATACCTACATGGAATGAAGATGGAGCACCGGTGGGATGAGATGGTGGGGGAAACTGGAGAACCCGGAGGAAGCCCGCCCCAGCGCCGCTTCGTCCACCACGAATCCCACATGCAGTTGCCTGGGATCGAACCCGGGCCACTTTGGTGAGAAGCAAATGGTCTAACCACTCAGCTACGGCGTGGCCTAACCATGTACAAACTGCACAAGCACTAATAAAGGTGAAAGCTTACTTATTCATATTGTTTGAAATTTTTTTATGTGTATTCAATATGTATGTTATATAAATAAAACAAAATATATGTGAAAATAAATAAAAAATAATAAATACATAAAAGGCAAAAAAAAAAAAAAAAAAAAAAAAAAAAAAAAAAAAAAAAAAAAACAATAAATGATAAAAATAAGAAAACCTTTATGTGTTAATTTCTCATGCAGAAAAGTTCATCAGCATCTATCGGTTTTTGAAAAAACTCTGCATTTTCAAACCCCATATTTGCACTAGTGAAACTATGCTATTTGTTTCTTTTCACATTCAATGAGACAATATCAGGAAGGAGAATTGAATGATTAATATAGTTACTGTGCCTATCAATTAGTATTGCCAATAAATAGAAAAAAAACGTTTTTCTCAGAAATGCATATTGTGCATCTATCGAGTTTTGAAAAAACGCTCCTCAATTTATACCTGAATAACTTCTTTTGTAGAGTGAACCATTTCAAAGATATTCCTTGTTATTTGTGTCAGTTTCAGAAAACTTAAAGCTTTCATGGCATGGAACATAGTTGTTCATTTTTTTATATGTTAAGCATGCAAAGAGAATGAAATCTCAAACCTTTAAAAGATTTGACTTTCATTCAAAGCCTACTGTATTCTGATACTCTCCTTGCATCTACAAGGAAATAAGCAATAAGATAATTTGTACAAATGTTTATCTCAAGTAACATGAAGAAGATATAGGAATAAGAGTTTGTAAGAATGGTTAGTACAAGAGTACAGAAAGTCATTTGAGTGCAACACATCAGCTTTTTCCCATAGGCTTTATATCTTTTACTTTGTGACCATTATCAAATATTTTTCAACATTTCATGGGATGAATTTTATATATCTATCCTTGGTTACTGTTGATAGTTACAATTAGGCTTTGGTCGCAGTTGCAAATGGCATTAGAGAGCTACTTTACTATACCCATTTCTACTTCATGTTTGTTGACAATAGAGCAGGTAGGGAAGGGGAGGGTAACACACTGCTACAGTATCCTTTTTTTAAAGCAACATGACTATACTGCCCCTACCCAACCTACCCCGTTAGGTAAGGGCAGTAGGAAACCTCCCTTCAAGCATAACTTAAATGTTGACAACATGCAACCGGTGCTGAAGCCTAGTTATTATATATGGACCACTGACATGACCATAAAGCATTTTCTGTATTTTATTTGTCTCTACCATCATATTTGAAATAATCTCCTTAACTTTATCATTGCAATTACTATTATCCAAAGTTACAGCCATCATTTTTCCAAATTCAGCTGTACTAGGACCTATATCTTCCATTCAAACACTCGTAGGTGTGGGTTATATTATTTAAATTCTTTACTTGACACTATTAAAAGTAGCTTCCCAAGTACAACTAGTACATAAATACAAACAACAAAATGTTGAATTAAGTTTTTGACCAAAACGATAATTCAAATTAAATTTAAATTGGAGGACTCAAAAATTCTCTTTCTTACTGGAAATTTCAGCCCATTGTTTTTATTACACATGTGTGAGTACTAAGTAGGTATAATAGGTTGTCAGATTTTTCAAGATGAAATTAACGCAGATTACAGAAATGTTTTCCCAGAACCTGAAGTCAACATTATCAACCTTCTACTATATTGAGTTAGAAGAATTATTACCATACTCCACATCCTTTTCAGAACTAGTTTTATCATATTTATCCCTAACATTTAAATCAATAAGCAGCTATATTTACAATGTAATTTTTTATTTAATCATTTCACTCCTTTGGAAACCTACATAAAACATCAAATCATTATGTGTGTGTATGTTTTGGTTGGTTTGGTTTGGTTCGGTTCTGGTTCGGGTGTGGGTGGGTGGGTGGGTGGGTGGGTGGGTGGGTGGGTGGGTGGGTGGGTGGGTGGGTGGGTGGGTGGGTGGGTGGGTGGGTGGGTGGGTGGGTGGGTGGGTGGGTGGGTGGGTGGGTAGGTAGGTAGGTAGGTAGGTAGGTAGGTAGGTAGGTAGGTAGGTAGGTAGGTAGGTAGGTAGGTAGGTAGGTAGGTAGGTAGGTAGGTAGGTAGGTAGGTAGGTAGGTAGGTAGGTAGGTAGGTAGGTACTCCCTGCAGGTCATATTAACATTTATAGCAATAAGCATTCAGCTTTGAAGAGTTCAGGAAAACACTACCTTGCTACATCTATTCATTTGTTCTTCTTCTTTTAGCAAGGTTATTTTATAATGCTACTGCCAACCATGAAGTTGAGTTGAGTAATAATCAATTAGAGAGCTGAATGGTTCAATATCAATGACGGCAACATTCAATCATTAAGTCATATAACATTTGGGTTTTGTGAGTGTTGTGTCCCTTGGAACACACGTGAGAACATTACCACTATATTTTGGTAGGTTTTTGTGGTTTTAGGCTGTAGAGAGCAAGTGAAGTACATTTTTCTCTTCCCCCAACCCCAGCCAGTGCATCTCCCCTTTATAGAAGGTACCCTATCGCCGGTCGCTGGTCCTCCAGCTGCAGCCAAGGCCATGGAAGAAAAATGCTTTTTCTAAGATAAACAGAAGTAATGCATTATTGTTGCTGTTTTGGTTGCAATGAGAAAGTCATGAAAGGAGAGGGTACAGCCTTTCATTCATAAGCATGATTGTCAAAACCCGCTTGTAGTTAGCATGCACTGAATGTTAATCCCAGATTTTAAAATACTGAGACTGATTCTAAAGTAAGAACAAATTAGAAACTAATGAGTTGGACACAGCTTGAAACCCAGGGTCAGCAAAAAAATAACAACATTACTAAGATAAGTGAAGTTTTTAGTTTCTAATTTGTTCTTACTTTAGAATCTTGTTGCTTCACTGTTAATAGCTTCAATTTTTCCTTATTTAACTGAGACTGAATTGAAAGTGAAAGGGATTAAACGTGTTCATCAACTGTTTAAGATTATATGTTGTTTAGAAGTCCTTATCAGTGCTGTTTTTAAGCAATGCTTCCTGTTTAATTTAAAAGGTGAGTTAATTAATAACACTGAACAACACTTACAACATATTTTTCCGGGACGCGTTTCGAAGGTTAACTTTCCTCCATTATCAACCGGACAATAACTGGGTTTCCATGGTGTTTCATGGTGCAGATGGTGATGCTTCTTCTGGTGTTTCTTCTGGTGGCGGTTCAATGAACTTACTGAAAATGTCTCTCTGAGGAATGTCGAAATTAAATACTCTGTTTCTATTTTTTAAAATAAAGATTTCTTCCCATGTGGACAGTTCTTGTTTTCTGGTTATGTGTTTGAGAAGTTTCGGTTCTAGCTTTATGTCATGATTTTTTGTCCAAAAGTGAAATGCAACCGCTGATTTTTCTAATTGTTTACTCTTAATGTTTCTAACGTGTTCCTTGGATCTAATTTCTAAATTTCTTTTGGTTTTTCCTATGTATATTTCATTACAATCACTGCATTCAATTTGGTATATGCCAGATTTTTTGTTAGGTGGAACAGCATCTTTGATGTTTGAAAGTAGTAGGTTTTTTATGGAGTAATGGTTTACTGCTGCTAGCTGAATGTTGTATTCCTTGAACACTTTTTTAAATCTATCAAAGGCCCATGGGTGATATGTGAATTTTTTGAATATCATTGTTGTTTTTGCTGGTGTGAGAGTTGTAGTTTCTTTTAATAATTTTTAATAATTTTTTCAAACACAGTGTTTACCATTATCTACACAAAATTCGGTAAAAACCCAGTGCAAAAAGATTTTAGAAGAATTAAATTACAGATCAAGTTACAAAAATAAACAAAATCTTATCCATTCTTTAAAACACAAAAACTAGTATATACAAAGGCAGACAAAGGGAACAAAATAGTAATAATGAATAAATCAAATTACATAGAAAAAATGGAAACAATGCTAAATGATAGTAACTACGAAAAAATCAGCAAAAACCTGCTAACCACTTGTGTTCAAACCTTTGAAAAAACTATACAAAATTCAAGCATAATACCAAACAAATATGCAATTAAACCAAATAATCCAACTGTACCCAGAATGGTTTACCCAAAGTACACAAACCAGACATCACCATGAGACCCATAATTAGCAGCATAGATTCACCAACTTACAAACTGGCAAAATGGCTATCTAATAAATTTAATTCATTTCCTAAATTTGAAAGTTTAAGCATAAGAAACAGTTATGAACTAATAGAACACATCAAAGACTTCAAATTAACAGAAGAGGACACCCTTGTCTCCTTTGACGTAAAGTCACTATTTCCCAGTACACCAATAGAAAAACTCCCATCACTGATCAAAAATTGGCTCAAATCACTTGGAATGTCATCGTCTGAAATTGCAGAATACATAGAACTCACCAAATTATGCACAGAACAAAATTTCTTCCAGTTCCAAACAAAGTATTTCCGTCAAACTTCAGGTTTAGCAATGGGCAACCCTCTCTCGCCATTCTTAGCAGATATTTACATGAGTTCATTGGAAATAAGGATCACAAAAGGTTTCCCGTGGATGTTCAAACTCTGGCAGCGATATGTGGATGACATATTTGCAATAGTTCCAAAAAGACACATCAGTGACACATTAAAACTTCTGAACATACAGGACAAAAGTATAAATTTCACAGTGGAAGTAGAAAAAGATAGTAAATTACCATTTTTAGATCTAAAATTAATCAAAAACAAGGATAGAATAAATTTCGGTATTCACAGAAAACCAACGCAGACAGACAACTACATAAAAGCTAATAGTTACAATCCAAGAAGTCACAAACAAGCAATTTTCAATAGTTTAACACATAGATTGGTGAACATCCCTCTTTCAGCAGAAGAATATAAAACAGAATATTACAAAATAATTGAAATAGCACAAAAAAACGGCTTCCCCAAAGAATTAGTAGATAAAAAGGTAAAACGAGCAGAAAAGAAAAAATTATTAAAAGAAACTACAACTCTCACACCAGCATAAACAACAATGATATTCAAAAAATTCACATATCACCCACAGGCCTTTGATAAATTTAAAAAAGTGTTCAAGGAATACAACATTCAGCTAGCAGCAGTAAACCATTACTCCATAAAAAACCTACTACTTTCAAACATCAAAGATGCTATTCCACCTAACAAAAAATCTGGCATATACCAAATTGAATGCAGTGATTGTAATGAAATATACATAGGAAAAACCAAAAGAAATTTAGAAATTAGATCCAAGGAACACGTTAGAAACATTAAGAGTAAACAATTAGAAAAATCAGCGGTTGCATTTCACTTTTGGACAAAAAATCATGACATAAAGCTAGAACCGAAACTTCTCAAACACATAACCGGAAAACAAGAACTGTCCACCTGGGAAGAAATCTTTATTTTAAAAAATAGAAACAGAGCATTTAATTTCGACATTCCTCAGAGAGACATTTTCAGTAAGTTCATTGAACCGCCACCAGAAGAAACACCAGAAGAAGCATCACCATCTGCACCATGAAACACCATGGAAACCCAGTTATTGTCCGGTTGATAATGGAGGAAAGTTAACCTTCGAAACGCGTCCCAGAAAAATATGTTGTAAGTGTTGTTCAGTGTTATTAATTAACTCACTTTTTAAATTAAATTAATTACAACAACACTGTTTTCAAACTTCTATGAAAGGAAGATAATGCTTCCTGTACATATTTTTCTTTCACAGCTTTGCAAAGTACAAAGCATGGAGAAAGAGTTGGATTCAAAAGATACCAAATCAGAAATACCACTGCTGAAGATAACACAATACTAAGAGCATTCTTTAAAATAATCTCATAAATTTGCTGTTTGGTGTCCGAGTACATGAGGTGGTCTAAAGAGTTGGTGTGCGTATCAGCCTATGTTTAGAGTGCCCTACGTATACGGCTTACGCAATACCTGTAATCAATGCTGTTTGTAACCATAGCAAAAGCTGTTCCAAAGTATTCCTTTCAAAGCAGTTTTATGGCAAGGGGATTTGAGGGGTGCAGTGTAGCAGCAGACTGTTCATTGGTGAAGCGTTTGTTGCCATGGAAACTCTTTCAAGTGTGTGTGTAGTTGTTGTTGTTCTTGTTGTAGTGTTTAACGCCCGCTTTTACTACTACGGCACCGCAGGCGGTGACACTGATGACACATGGAATGAAGATGGAGCACCGGTGGAATGAGATGGTGGTGGAAACCGGAGCACCCGGAGAAAACCCGCCCTGATGCCGCTTCGTCCACCACGAATACCACATGCGGGTCCCTGGGATCGAACCCAGGCTGCCTAGGTGGTAGGCGAGCGTGCTAACCGCTCGGCCACGGCGCCGCCAAGTGTGTGTGTACATCTAGCTGTCGAAATGGACTAGTTTTAATCCAACTGTAATACAAATCAATTCTTGAAATCTTGTTAATAAGGAATAAGATAAATGGTTTATTATGAATAGAATATAAGAAAGTTTATTTACCCAAAATTAGGAGAAAAACTACTTCCTAAGCCAATATAAGAAATTTAAGTATATGTATATAAAAACTATTTGGAATTGTTAAAGTATGCAGAAAGAATTAATTACAAGTAAATCATTATCTGTTGGAAAATTTGGAAAAACTGACTTATAATTCCAGTAGATATCAGCCTTTACCATATTTGGTGCCACAACTGCATGCACCAGAATAGCCTGGCAAACTTAAAATCGAACAACCCACAACCCTAAAGACATACAAAATGTTGCCCATAACATAGCACATGAAATGCACTGTAAAAACATTTACACTTTGGAACATTATTGCTCACTGGCAATGAAGATTACTCGCTTTACTGTTCAATTATTCTTTGGGTTTATTTTGAGTTTTTCTTTTTAACACTAAATTCAACACGCACACATGCATGTGCAGGGACACACACACGCACACATTTATACTCATACTTGCAGACTCTAGGGAGGATGAGGAATAATTGAGCAAAATAAAAACCCCCATCTCCCAGCCAGGAATTGAACACAGGTCTTCTGGATTTGGAAGTTAGCAAGCTAATCACCAGAATGCAGTGACAGTCAAAATCCAATGTTTATATCTGATCTAGGAGGTTGTTTCTTGTTGATTGAATGGTGAGTTTGCAACACTATGCAACTTATGTAAACAAGCAAGAAGGATGTACAGTAGAACACCTCAAGTAAAAGCTACTGGAAAATAGTGAAGACCCTCAGTAACTGAATTGACTGTTTGCCTTAGTTCTAAAATCTACTTTCAGTTTGCCTAAATGTATCTACATATATTATTTATTTACTATTTCTTAGCTACTGATGATAGCACCAATATTTCTGACACAAGCCAACCTGTGATTTTCATAAGGGGTGTAGATTCAGGTCTTCTGACTATGGAGGAATTATTAGGTCTTGTGGTAATAAAATGTGATACAAGACGGTTAGATATTTTAGCTTTTTAGTTTTAAAACTAAATGTCATTTGGAAACCAGAATGAAGGAGCATTTCAAAAATATTAAATAAACAGATTGATAAATCAGCTGTGGCAGATCATTTTAGGTTCTTTAATCATGAAATAAATCCAGAGGTTAAATTATTAAAACAATAAAATGGACCTACAGATTCAATGGTCTGGGAAAAGATATTCATTTTAAAAAACAGGAACCGCGTTACAAATTTTGAAATACCATCAATAGATTGTATGAGGGTCCTTCAATAAATAACCAAACTAGTTTTTTAATTAACACATAATGGCTTTATTTCACTAACATTTACCTACACACTTTCGAAGTATTCTCCCTCTGATGAAATACAATTATTCCAATGATTTACCTATTGTTCGAAACACTCATTGAACCCATTTTTGGACAGTCTGTTTAGGATACCCATGACAACATTGTTCAACTCCTTATCACTTTGAAAATGGTGACCACGAAGCTCCTGTTTCACTTTAGGAAAGAGGTGAAAATCGCATAGTGCGAGATCCGGAGAATAAGGTGGATGAGGCATGATCTAATGCCCATTTCTGCGATGACATCTTTTGTTGCACGAGCTCGATGAGCATTATCCTGATGCAAGATCCATCCTCTCCTTGCGAGATCTGGTCACTTTTTGGCGATTTTTTTCTTCAGTGGCCCCTTCAGTACGTCACAATGGTAAGCAGCAATTACTGTGCGTTGATTAGTTACAACATGATCATACAGAATGCCCTGTTTGTCAAAGAATATAAGATGCATGACCTTTCCTGCACTTTTCTGAACTTTTGCTTTCTTAGGTCTAGGGCTCGATGAATGTTTCCACTGCAAACTCTCCTGTTTTGTTAACAAGTCGTAATGGTGGAACCACTCTCGTCACAAGTGATGACCCTATTCAGAAAGTCTGGCTCCCGTCGTAACCTTCCGAGCTATTGTTGACACTTCATGATGCAGTGGGCCTTCTGTTCGTCCTTCAGCACGTGTGGTACCCATTTCGCTGCAACTTTTCGATAGCCAAGATCATTGTGAATTATGTCGTCTACAGTTCCAACAGACAAATGCATTATGTCTGCAACTTTCGAAATTGTTATGGGACGATCTTCTCGCACAATTACATCAATTGTGTTAATGTTGACTTCTGTTTTTGCTGTTATGGGTCTTCCAGGGTGCGGAGAATCTTGAAGGTCTTCATGACCCCCTTTGAAATGTTTATACCACTCAGAGACTTGTGTTTTGCCTAAAGCTTGGTCCTGCTTGCTGCACCATTTCAAAGGTTTCTGTAGGAGTCTTGTCTAACAGAACACAAAACTTTATTGATGCGCGTTGCTGCAATTTCAGTTCCATGGTGGGTGCAGTAAACACGACCTCACGTATCGGGTTCTAACTCCCAACTGATTCACTCTGCATGACTGGCACTCACAGCACTGCTAGAGGAAGGATTCACCTTTCCACCACTAGCAGCCATGGCGCTCCAGGGCGGTTTATGTAAATACAATTAAATTAGTTCGGTTATTTATTGAAGGACCCACGTATTTATAGGTTGACGACACATAGATCATTTAAGTTGAACATCTGTAGCTATAGTAACTGGTTTAAATAAAGCTTTGAAAATGTGATGGAAGCACCTTGAAACTAGTCAGCAGCATTTGAAGAACTTGTGCAATTACTAAGATAACTGAAGCGTTTAGTTTCTTAATTTGTTCTTATTTTAGATTCTGTTGCTTCACTGTTAATAGCTTCACTTTTTCTTTGATTTAATGCCAATATTTTTCTTTATTTTGTTTTCTCTAGTTAAGAATGTATTTACATCCATCACAAAAGAAATAATTAGCTTTCTTGGTGTTGGTGTTGGCGGTGGCGTTGGCGGTGTCGGTGTCGGTGGTGGTGGTGGTGGTGGTGGCAGTGGTGGTTGTGGTGGTGGCAGTAGTGGTGATGGTGGTGGTGGTTGTGGGAGCGGTGGTGGTGGCAGTACTAGTAGTAATGGTATAACTGTGGAATATTTTTTCATTCATTAATAACAGCTGTAACTGCCTCTGTGGTTGAGTGGTGGGGCATTTTGGCTTCTAAACCCATAGTTCCTGGGTTTGGTCCTAATGAGCAATGTTTGTTTAATTATAATCTTTCCCTACTCCCACAGAGTCTGGAGGTATGCATGTAGGAGTGAGTATGGTTAATATTAGAATTTGTTAAAACCCAAGTTAAAGAAACTACAGTCAGTTGTTTCTCAAGCCCTTGATATGACTATAAAAGTTAAAGGGGGCTTTACAAAACCCAAAGCAAAATGCTGTAATGAAGTGCAATGTATATTCGTATTACCACATACATAGTTTTTTTTATTGCACCTGTATGGATTTCAGAATATCGGTTGATTAAAAAAGCCATTTCCCTTATTTACATTTTTTCCTTCTTTCTTTCTTTTCTTTATCCTCTGAAACATATAAATGAGACGTTCAACTGCATTTGATACATATTTTGTATCAGTTCAGTGCATAAAAAGTTTCATTTAAGGCTTGTGTAAACTGGCTGCATATGTTATATTTAGCAGGTGCACAGAAAGTGTTAGCTATTGTATAGTCATGCATTTGCAAAATCAAGAATATGGTCACATGTCTTTGTCAGCATGAAACAATAAATTTTTAAGAGGTAGAACTGGAACTTAAAAATTCAATGCCCCAACTGGGATTTGAACCACAGACCTTCCGCTTGCCGGACGGACGCTCTAACCACTGAGCTATTGTCTGTGGTTCAAATCCCAGTTGTGGCATTGAATTTTTAAGTTCCAGTTGTACCTCTTAAACTTTGCCCACACACGGCTTGTGTGTTTAAAAACACCAACTGTAAGTTTGTTGGCATAAATAAATAACAATAAATTTTTATTTTATATAGTGCTCTGATAAGTTTAGTGTTGTACTACATTTGACTTTGCTCTTGTTTTTCTATTATTTTTAAAGCTATTTTAATTTGTTATAGTATTCATCTATGGTAACTAATAAAGTATAATACATTTTCTTTACAGCATTTATATACAGGTATTTTACTCTGTTCCTATGTGTATCAAATTGTAATGCAGCTAAAAAAAATTCATCTAATTTATATTTTTCCTCCATTTCAATCATTTTTGCTGGGACCAAGAAAAGTGTAAGAGAGGAATTGAACTGTACATGTATGGAAAAATTTTTATTTTAACAGCCTACACTGTTTTTGACCTCTTGTTCAGTACATTCGTAGCATTGCAGAACTTGCTTAGTGATGAAGAGAGATGATGCAAGCTTCAGGTATTACTGGACTAGATGTAGTATTAAATGACACAAAGAGCAGATCCCTACAAAATAGATTCAGGAATATATTAACTGAATATGATTTCCCTTAGAGGTGCATACTTTGAAAAATCAAGTGAAACGGCTACTATCTGCAATTGACTTCCAATCAATAGCATTAAAAAATGGATGAGATTTCAGGTCCTGAATTCCATTCACACCAGCTCCAAGTCTCTCTTGTGGGTTATATCTCAGCAACTGCAACAGCAAAAAATTAAAAATAACATACAACAATCTACGTTTTGGTTACTGGTGGAAAACATTATAGGGGAAGGGGAAGAAAATGAGGATAAGCAGAAGAAAATTATGAGCTGCATTCAAATAACTTTCTCTACTTATTCTTCTACAACCTATTTGTACATATTTTGTGCAGTAAGATTTTGTTTTTGTCTATCTCTTACTGTTTAGCAATTGAGGCATTGCGTCCGAAACAGTCACAAGCCACAAAATCACAATTTTACAGGAGAAAACTTAAACTTTTGGAGCAATCCTAAAATCAGAATAGTCTAATAAAAGGCACAAAATTAATACAGCATATTCTCTTATATTTTCTGAAACATCTTACACAGAAAAATATTTTATCTAATCCGTTTTTTATTATTTACGTAAGAATGTTCAAGGCGTGCAAGCAATTTTAGTTATGGCTTACGACTTTCTCTCTGAAAATACATCAGTCATAAAGGAACATGTATTAAAAATGTTTATCATGTTCATTCTAAGCAACATCTTCAACCTTCAAGTCCATCTTAGCTACAAGGGCAAAAAAGAAGGCCTGATCCAACATTGGTACATAATCTATTGGTGACAGTACATCCTGGAGTTTATTTTTGTTTATTTTCAAGGGTTCCTTGTCACATTTGGGCAAACTGAATAGGTTGCAAGGAACAGATCGGCCATTTTTACGAATGGGAAATTCCTAATAATATTCTTGACCATGATGCTGAGAAGGCTGAAAGTTGCTGTTATTCCCTTCAAATTTGAAACACACAGAGTCTACAAAATTAAGGAGTCCGTTAGTATACGCTGGCTTTTACACTATGTCAGCCTGCAAACTTTCCACATCCGTGAAATCTTCAGATGATTTGGTTATAACATCAGTACAGTCATTTGAATCATAAATGATTCTGCTTGTTTGGGCCTAGGGCCTTCTCTAGGGCTACCATTATCCAATTTTTGTTCTGTCCCTTGCAGTTATAACTTACTATGTGGAGATGTTCAGCTTTGGGATCAGCTATTTTCAAGTATTTTAATAAGCAGTGGGAAACGTCATATGCTCCTCTCCTAGCCTGGTTCTCACTCCAGAGAAGCATGTACCTTACGGTTGGGGTTGTGCATCCTGCTTTCACCTGTTTCTGAAGATTTCTTATTTATCCCAAGTGATCTAGATTTTTGTGTAACATGAAAAAATTGCAACAGAGATAATCATAAGCCACATATAACATGCCGTACTAACTTAAATATGTTGTTGTTGTTGTTTTTAGCTAATGCTGGATTTCTGACAATGAAGTCATTAATCCTCTTGCTTTCCAATATTTTTCACTGATGGATTGGGCACTAGAAGTGGCTGGGCATATTTGAAGGTCGTCTCGATCCAATTCCTCTTGCAGGTCACATACAGGACAGAGTGGTGAAGAATATATCCCAATTCTGTTTAAATGTTTTGCCAGGCAATCATGTCCTGTAATCAACCTGAAGGTTGCAACTGCTGTTTTTCGAGGATACTCAGGAATTACTGTTTGAATGTTTGGTAGTTCCCATCCTTTATTTTTTGATTTCTCATAGTAATATTTTGCAATAATTTTTTTGAATTCAGAGTTGACTAATCTTTTAGCTGCATAAAATGGTAGATTAAATACTGATTTCTGCACATTGCTGGTACCCTTTTTTGCAAGAAAATCAGCTTTCTCATTACCACTCAGTCCACAGTGAGCTGGTATCCATTGGAAGACTAGGTGTTTTTGAAGTGCTGTTAGATGGGTAAGGATTTTCCAACATTCTATAATTGTTTGGTTTTTTGGTGAAAACTTGGAAGTAATTGCTATAATTGCTGCCCTGGAATCTGAGAGAATAACTGCTTGCTGAAAATGTGAAATTCTGTACAAAAGATTTTGTAGGGCCATTCGAATTGCTTCAATATCTCCATCAAAGTTAGTAGTTCCATAACTTAAAGATTTGTAATAGGAAAAGAGGTGACATGTGACTCCAGCACCTGCTCCATCTTGGTTTGATATCAATGATACATCAGTATAAATATGGAGCCATTCGTGTTCTGGAAATCTAGTATGGATTATCTCTAATGCCAATAATTTTAGAACACTAGTTGGAGTATCACTTTTCTTAACTCCTTCTGTCAGGTGTAAGTAATATGTGATGTCTAATGTTTGTGTCGGACTCACTTTAGATATGAAGTTTTCCTTTGAATTAGGAAGGTATACATTCTTCTTGATGTCTTGAATTTTGGAAAGAAAGCTTTCCTGGGTCTTTAGTGTATGTGTAAAATTTCTCTTGTGCCATGTAGTGAATGGGAGTCTGATCCAACTTTTCGTGTTGAATAAGAGCCACTTTTTCTATTTCATATTCAATGGGGCATTGGTTGGTTAGTATTTCCATAGCTGCTATTGGTGTGGTTTTGATAGCACCTGTAATTAATCGCAGACTTTGGTTTTGAAAGATTTGAATCTTTTTTGTGTTTGCTGTTACAAGAACTTCGCTGCAGTAAGTAAATAATGGCTTTATATATACACTGTATGTTGTGTTAAGAGTTGCTCTGGAACATCCCCACTTCATTCCTGTTAGACGTTTTAACAGTGAAAGGTGCCTCTCTGCTCTTTGTATTACATTTTCTATTTGTTTGGTCCATGTAAGTTTAGTATCAAATGTAACTCCTAAATACTTTGGTTCCTTTGTTTCTGGTAATTGTTGACCCTCAAAATTTAGTTTTATTTTTAGTGGCTTTTTTCTTAGTGAAAGATTTGGTCGTTTGATTTTGTTGTATTAACAGTCATTAAATTTTCTTTGGTCCACTTTTGTAAGTTGGTTAAGGATTGTTGCATGGTTTTTTCTAGTTCTGTACTTTTGCTTTTTGGTTTTGAAGTCCACATTACTAAGTCATCAGCAAATAGTGCACCCTTCACACCTGATTTTTGTATTTGCTGTGGCAGATCGTTAATAAATATATTAAAAAGTGTTGTGCTGAGCAATGCGCCTTGTGGTAAGCCACGGTGTACTTGTTTGTATTTAGATATATTTCTTCCATATCTGGTTGCAATAAAGTGTTGTGTTAGGAAATGACATAGCCATGAAAACATTGGACCTATATCCCTATTTTTTTCACTTTCTTTAGTAGTTTTGTTCTGCATATAGAATCATATGCACTTTGGAAATCAATAAAAACTGATAAATTATCTTCTTTTCTATTGAAGGAGTCTTTGATTTCTTGACTGAGAAGTAAGACTTGTTCATTTGTAGAGTGGAACTCTCTGAATCCAGCTTGACATGGGGATATTAAATTTTGTGATTCTAGAAACCAATTTAACCTGTTTGACACCATTCTTTCCATCACTTTTGCTATTATGCTAGTAAGAGCTATTGGGTCTATAATTTTTTATTTCTGACGCTGTTTTGTCTTTCTTCAAGAGTGAGACAATTATTGCCTTTCGCCACTCAGCAGGTACAGTGGTTTTCCAGGATAGATTGTAGAGTTTTAGTAGTTGTTGTTTTGCTGTTTTTCCAAGGTTTTTTATGAACTCTGGATGTATGTGATCAGGTCCAGGAGACTCTTTGTTTTTTAGATTATTTATTGCAATGTTCAGTTCTTGCATATTAAAATTTTGAAAAAAGATATTGCACTGAGTGTTAGGATCACATTCTCTTTCTTGTTTCAAATCTTTCTTAAATTCTTTACATTCCTTATTATTATTTCTTGTTACTTTATGTGAATTAGCATAATATTTATTGAATGTTTCGGCTATGGCTGCATCATGGTGCTGTTTTTATAAAATGGATTGCTTCGGATTGAGCGATGAGACGATTATTTCTCTCAGGGCGTGGTACTAGATGGAATGAATAAACACTCGATGTTACTTCACTATAATATATTATTTTATTAACACTTTTTCTCGTCTTTACAATTATCTTTCGTCGCACCAATTTACATTATATTGATAGTCTTTCCAGTTTTTCAACAACTTTAGAACAAAAGCTTCATGAAAGTTTAGTCAATTTTCTACTCACATCCACGCGCGTTATAAAAACACGTCTTCTCATCTCAAACACACAGACGCTATTAACAACTCCAGTGCCACTTCACATGATGCTACCTTTTTTTTATGTACATCCGCGTATGCATTCATCAAATAGTTCCCGTATTGTTAGGGAAGCGATCTTTAGCTATTCTCCCTTCGCTTTTAATATTGAACACATATAATTCTTTTATTTATACATATAGGTATATGGGGTAGTAAGGGGTAGTGATGCGCCTCCTATAGCCTCTCCTACCCAATTCCCATCCTCATCCTGCCCGTGGTGCACCCTGCTTTTAACAGATGAGGCTCTGGGGACCGAATCACAGCGGTATAACTGTTTCATCTAAAATGGAGGAAATGTCATTTACATATGTGCTGCCCTATCACAGCACAACAGCGTCCCTCAGAGGCACATGAGGGGAAGGTCGGTGGATCTAAATATCATCTATTTAGTCCTCCCGGCTAGGTCCGATGGACCCGTTGACCAACGATAGGTGTGGTCCCCCTTGCAAAATGGGGGTTTAAGTTGGGTGATGTAACTGCCACATTGTAAAACTGGTGCCCGTTAAGAAAACAGTTACATGAAAGCCACATACATGAATATGAGTCCTAAAGATAAACATTCCGGAGTTAAAACTGTCCCCCAATCGGATCTCCGGGTGGGGACATCTTTAGGCAAATTTCATCATTGTTCCAATACTTTAAGAATTCTACAATGGAATGCAGGAGGCATGTCCCAGCCTAAAAAACAAGAGCTAATGAAAATATTAAAAGACCAAGATATAGATGTCTTCACAGTACAAGAAGCCAATATATCACAAGAACAGGAAATATACTTTGAAATGGATCAGTACACTACACATATACTTCCAAAGGCTCGTCAAATAGCAAGTGGTATTCTTACAGGGATTAAAAGAAATATGAAAGCTACTATCCAAATCCAAAAAACAATGGAAGAACAAGATAAATCAGAAATAGTTAAAATTGAAGTATGGAAAAGTAACTACCACTATAGAATTTACAGTATCTACAATCCTCCAGACAATACACTAGATCTAAATTCTATTCCCATAGAACCCAAAAGTATTTTAATAGGTGATTTTAATGCACACTCCCCTAGGTGGGGCTACAGAGATATAAATTCAGCAGGAAGAGTCATAGAAGACCTATTAAACTCGTCAACAATGGAATTAATATTTAATCCAAATGATCCACCCACTTACCTTCATTATAATGGTTCGGGTACAAATCCTGACCTTCTGATGGTGTCATCTGACATAATTGACAATACAAAAAGAGAAATAATAGAAGACCCAGGTTCAGGCCACAGAATCACCATAAACTCCATAAGAGGTCTAATAAATAAAAGTAACAAACCAAAAGTTAAAACTTCTTGGAATTTTAAAAAAGCAGATTGGTCCAGTTTCCAAAATGAGATAGAAGGGAAGTGTAATATACTGTTAGAATCAGAGTTCAAGTCAACAGATGAAATGAATAAAAAAATTTGTGAAATATTATTGACAGCAGCCAAAACACATATCCCCAAAGGAAAGTTAAAGAAATATAGCTACTTTTGGTCTCCATCTTTATCTAAGTTAAAACACGAAAGAAATATAGCAAGAGTCAAAGCCGAAAGAACCAAGTGTCCAGAAGATGTACAAAACTGGAGAAGAAAAGCAGCCATTTTTAAGAAAGAATTAATTACAGCAAAAAGGGCCAGTTTCACAAATTTTGTAGAACATATGGACTATAGGAAAGATGGAAATAAAATATACAAATTCCTTAATAAAACAAAATTATCAAAAAATACAACTGAACCATTAAAATATAATAACAAAAGCTTAACTGCAGATAGGGAAATAGCAGAATCCCTTAACAAGTTTTATGCTCAGTCACAAAGAGTACCCCAAGCGTATAAAAAACAAGATAAAGCTATCCAAAAAACTATCAGAGAAACTAGTAAGCCAAAAGGTATACGAAATGATATTTTTATTCAGGATTTTAATGAAACAGAACTGGATTTAGCAATAGAACAATTACAGAACAAAAAATCTTCTGGACCTGACAAGATCCATCCAGAGTTTATTAAACACCTTGGCAGGAAAGGAAAAGAAATCCTACTTAAACTGTATAACACGTGTTGGAGAATGACTGTACCTTCCGACTGGAAAAAAGCCATTATCATCCCGATTTTAAAGAAAAACAAACCCTCAAACAATATTAATAGTTTCAGACCAATATCTTTGACCAGTGTTATTGCAAAAGTGATGGAAAGAATGGTGGCATCTAGACTTAACTGGTTCCTAGAATATTACAACTTAATTAATAGTTCACAGACCGGCTTCAGACAGAATCATAGTACAAGTGAAAATGTACTCCTACTAAGCCAAGACATCAAGGAAGCTTTCAATAGAAAGGAGGATACCTTGGCAGTATTCATTGATTTTAAATCAGCATATGACTCAGTCTGGAGAAATAAATTAGTTGAGAAGTTGCAATCAATAGGTGTGAAAAGTAACATGCTTAAGTGGATAACTCAGTTTATTTCACAAAGATTTTGTGCCACAAAATATAATACATACATTTCCAAATATAAACAAACACACAGAGGACTTCCACAAGGTGCTGTTCTGAGCACAACACTTTAACATATATATAAATGACCTTCCATCAATAATAAAAACTTTAGAAACCAAAATTGCTCTATTTGCTGACGATGTAGTCATTTGGACTTCAGGCTCTTCAAAAAAACCTGAATTAATTAAAGACAGAATAGAAACAGCCCTAAACAAAGTACCTGAATGGAGCTCCAAAAACCTCATGACTATCAATGTGGAAAAAACAAATTATGAATTATTTACACTAAAATACAAACCAGTTAATATTAGCATAAATTATAATGGTAAACCACTCAAAGCAGTTGATGATGCCAAATACTTAGGTATCACTTTCGACAGAAAGCTAAGTTGGAAAAAACATATAACAAACATCTCAGAAAAGGTTGAAAAGAAATTGCAAATCCTTAAAAGGTTAGCTGGTGCTAAATGGGGCTGCTCAAGGAGAGTCCTTAACACAACATACAAAATGTATGTTAAACCAAACCTCTTGTACTGTTCTGAAGCTTTAATAACAGCAGCAAATGCTAACATCAATAAACTTGAACAAATACAAAATCAGGCTCTTCGCCTAATCACTGGAGCAGTTAAATCCACACCTATTGATGCCATGCTTGCCTTAACACGGACCCCATCAATAACAACAAAAATAGAAGAACAAGCATTGCTCCAACACGAGAAAATGTTACGACTGCCAAACTCTAAATGGACAGAAGAGAACCTCCCCCCTTCAATCCTTAAAACTCATAGTAGTTTCCTAGAAAAGGTAACACAGATTAAATCCAAATTGAACATTCCTAACACCAGAGAAAATCTACTTATTAGAGAAAATCCATTGGAATTATTGCAACCTACCTTCAATTTGGAATTAATAGAGGAAATAAGTAAATCAGACACACCAAAAGAAATACAAAAACTTCTAGCTCTGGAAACAATCAATACTAGGTATCCCACAGAAGAATGGCTGCACATATATACTGATGGATCCTCGAAGGAAAACCTTACTGGAGCTGGAGTTACATGTTCACATTTTTCCTTTTATCATTCTGTTGGCAGAGACACAACAAATATGATGGAGAAATAGAGGCTATATACATTGCTCTCCGACAATTATTAAATCTTCCCTTAAATAAATTTAACAAGGCAGTAATTCTTTCGGATTCTAAAGCTGCAATTCAGGGAATATGTTCAAATACTACAAAGAAGTCAACAAAAATTAGAGAATGCTACAAAATGTTAACACAACTCCAAAAAGTTAATAAGACTGTTCATCTCCAATGGATTCCAGCACACTGTGGAGTCATGGGGAACGAAGCTGCAGACTCACTTGCAAAGAAAGCCACAACAATAACACAAAAGTCTAAATTCAATTTCTCATATTCCTCAATAAAACGCTTGATCATTAAAAATTTTTGTCATTCATACCTACAAGAAATAGAAACAAATGCCAAAGATAAAAAATGGATTACACTACTTTCCAATCCAGATATAATCCCCCAGAGACCAAGGAAAACAGCTGTTGCAGCCTTCCGACTATTGACAAATCATGACTGCTTGGCAAGTCATCTCTACAGAATAGGTATCTCAGCCTCACCGATATCTGTCCTGTGTAACGATCCAGCAGAAATGAATGAAGAACACTTGAAGACCTGTGAAGCATTAAGATCAGAAGAAACTACAGTTCAAAAGTATTGGAAAGCACGAATGCTAATGGCTTCATTGCCAGATGCAAGGCACTAGAAAACAACAACAACAACATATAGGTATATTAAATTTAAATATGGAACTGAAGATTTATGACATCTTTAAACAAACTTAATTTTTTGTAACAATGAACAATAGCAACACGTTTTCGTTACTCAACTAACTCGTATCAACACCAAAAATAACTTACATTTTCAATAAATATTTACATAAATGATTTTCTTTTGGGGTCTTACAATATTCTGTCTCACATGCCCCTTGTTTTGTTTTTCAAGTTGTCACCTACATTTATAATCTTGAAACACAATACAACACTTCTCCCTATTCCTCTGATACAATCTTTTTACTTTGTACAATAACTCTTTTTTTTTCTTTTTTCTTTACAGTCTTCCTCGCTGTATGCTTTTGTCTCTTTTGCTTTGGCATGAAACAGCATGTCTTTATAATTTTAACATATTCAGTTATTAAACAACACAACACCAAGAATATTCCTAAGTTTTTACATTTGACATTGACACAAATATTATTTAAGTGTATCATGGTTTATTGTGTGCCTTTTGACTTATGCTCTTTGTCATGAGGAGAGAAAAACAGGATACAAATCTTGAGCTAATGATTATGAACATATTTATGGCAATTTTATTCAGTTTTTTGTCTTCTTTGATTTGCAAGCTTATTATGTATTGGCAGGTCGTTGAGTCAATTCTTAAACTCTGATGTTACTAATGACACTATTATGACATTGGGTTCTTATTCACTATTGTTTAGTTCAACATCTCTTTAAGCTTAACATTGGCTATATCCATCCTAATTTATGGGCATTGTTTTTCTGACTATGGTTTTTCTTACATTACTAATTGTCACCTTTTTATCTCTTATCTCTATAAGAGAAAACTTCTATATTTATAATTATTCTGCAACTATATTATTTTTCTTCTTAATTCACCCTCGACACCCTTGTGTCTAAAATATTTTCTCTTTGTCATCACAATTGATTCCTTTTTATTTTTGTCCCCGACATCCTTATTTAAAAACACATTTTTTTCGTCGTTATAATTCTCCTCTCTAATGACAATCAGTGTTCTCACCTGTCTTTGTTGACAATGCTCTCGGTGGTCATTATAGCCAATGACTGCTGATTTTCTTTCTTGTTGTATTTTCCAACCTGTATATAATTTTGTAAAAGAAACCCATTAAAAATTATTATTTTTCATCATCTCTACTGTTCCTGCCTTACATGTTTGTTGGCAAAGACTATTTGGTCCTTTCTTTGTATGGTTTTAATTTGTTTTTATGGTATCTTCCTACCAACTTGCCATTTGTATTCTGTAGCTCATATGTATGGTCGCCCAGCTGTTTTGTTATGACCAGTGGTCCAGTGTACAGTAGTTCAATTTTCCCAGATCTTTTTTCAGATGCCTTGGATGCTTTGTGCCTTCTTAGGAGCACCTTTTCTCCAATTTGTGGGGACCATTTCCTGATGAACCTTTTTACTTTATTTCTCCCTTTTTCTGCTTTTTGCTGCAACCTCCTGAATGTTGTTGTTGTTGTTTTCTAGTGCGCTGCATCTGGCAATGAAGCCATTAGCATTCGTGCTTTCCAATACTTTTGAACTGTAGTTTCTTCTGATCTTAATGCTTCACAGGTCTTCAAGTGGTCTTCATTCATTTCTGCTGGATCGTTACACAGGACACATATTGGTGAGGCTGAGATACCTATTCTGTAGAGATGACTTGCTAAGCAGTCGTGATTTGTCAATAGTCGGAAGGCTGCAACCACTGTTTTCCTTGGTCTCTGGGGGATTATATCTGGGTTGGAAAGTAGTGTAATCCATTTTTTATCTTTGGCATTTGTTTCTATTTCTTGTAGGTATGAATGAGAAAATTTATTAATGATCAAGCGTTTTATTGAGGAATATGAGAAATTGAATTTAGACTTTTGTTTTATTTGTGAAGGTTTTTAGTTGCTTTTATATATTCAGGTAGACAATCACTTACTTGTAGTTGTAGATAAACAGGAGCGCTTTCGTGGACGTAACCTCCACGAAAGCGCTCCTGTTTATCTACAACTACAAGTAAGTGATTGTCTACCTGAATATATAAAAGCAACTAAAAACCTTCACAATGATCAGGACATCACTATATATAATGCTTCTCCTTTTAATCTTAATATTTTGTTTTATTGTTGTGCCTTTCTTTGCAAGTGAGTCTGCAGCTTCGTTCCCCATGACTCCACAGTGTGCTGGAATCCATTGGAGATGAACAGTCTTATTAACTTTTTGGAGTTGTGTTAACATTTTGTAGCATTCTCTAATTTTTGTTGACTTCTTTGTAGTATTTGAACATATTCCCTGAATTGCAGCTTTAGAATCCGAAAGAATTACTGCCTTGTTAAATTTATTTAAGGGAAGATTTAATAATTGTCGGAGAGCAATCTGTATAGCCTCTATTTCTCCATCATAATTTGTTGTGTCTCTGCCAACAGAATGATAAAAGGAAAAATGTGAACATCTAACTCCAGCTCCAGTAAGGTTTTCCTTGGAGGATCCATCAGTATATATGTGCAGCCATTCTTCTGTGGGATATCTAGTATTGCTTGTTTCCAGAGCTAGAAGTTTTTGTATTTCTTTTGGTGTGTCTGATTTACTTATTTCCTCTATTAATTCCAAACTGAAGGTAGGTTGCAATAATTCCAATGGATTTTCTCTTATAAGTAGATTTTCTCTGGTGTTAGGAATGTTCAATTTGGATTTAATCTGTGTTACCTTTTCTAGGAAACTACTATGAGTTTTAAGGATTGAAGGGGGGAGGTTCTCTTCTGTCCATTTAGAGTTTGGCAGTCGTAACATTTTCTCGTGTTGGAGCAATGCTTGTTCTTCTATTTTTGTTGTTATTGATGGGGTCCGTGTTAAGGCAAGCATGGCATCAATAGGTGTGGATTTAACTGCTCCAGTGATTAGGCGAAGAGCCTGATTTTGTATTTGTTCAAGTTTATTGATGTTAGCATTTGCTGCTGTTATTAAAGCTTCAGAACAGTACAAGAGGTTTGGTTTAATATACATTTTGTATGTTGTGTTAAGGACTCTCCTTGAGCAGCCCCATTTAGCACCAGCTAACCTTTTCAGGATTTGCAGTTTCTTTTCAACCTTTTCTGAGACGTTTGTTATATGTTTTTTCCAACTTAGCTTTCTGTCGAAAGTGATGCCTAAGTATTTGGCATCATCAACTGCTTTGAGTGGTTTACCACTATAATTTATGTTAATATTAACTGGTTTGTATTTTAGTGTAAATAATTCATAATTTGTTTTTTCCACATTGATAGTCATGAGGTTTTTGGAGCTCCATTCATGTACTTTGTTTAGGGCTGTTTCTATTCTGTCTTTAATTAATTCAGGTTTTTTTGGAGAGCCTGAAGTCCAAATGACTACATCGTCAGCAAATAAAGCAATTTTGGTTTCTAAAGTTTTTATTATTGATGGAAGGTCATTTATATATATGTTAAAGAGTGTTGTGCTCAGAACAGCACCTTGTGGAAGTCCTCGGCGTGTTTGTTTATATTTGGAAATGTATGTATTATATTTTGTGGCACAAAATCTTTGTGAAATAAACTGAGTTATCCACTTAAGCATGTTACTTTTCACACCTATTGATTGCAACTTCTCAACTAATTTATTTCTCCAGACTGAGTCATATGCTGATTTAAAATCAATGAATACTGCCAAGGTATCCTCCTTTCTATTGAAAGCTTCCTTGATGTCTTGGCTTAGTAGGAGTACATTTTCACTTGTACTATGATTCTGTCTGAAGCCGGTCTGTGAACTATTAATTAAGTTGTAATATTCTAGGAACCAGTTAAGTCTAGATGCCACCATTCTTTCCATCACTTTTGCAATAACACTGGTCAAAGATATTGGTCTGAAACTATTAATATTGTTTGAGGGTTTGATTTTCTTTAAAATCGGGATGATAATGGCTTTTTTCCAGTCGGAAGGTACAGTCATTCTCCAACACGTGTTATACAGTTTAAGTAGGATTTCTTTTCCTTTCCTGCCAAGGTGTTTAATAAACTCTGGGTGGATCTTGTCAGGTCCTGGAGATTTTTTGTTCTGTAATTGTTCTATTGCTAAATCCAGTTCTGTTTCGTTAAAATCCTGAATAAAAATATCATTTCATATACCTTTTGGCTTATTAGTTTCTCTGATAGTTTTTTGGATAGCCTTATTTTGTTTTTTATACGCTTGGAGTATTCCTTGTGACTGAGCATAAAACTTGTTAAGGGATTCTGCTATTTCCCTATCTGTAGTTAAGCTTTTGTTATTATGTTTTAATGGTTCAGTTGTATTTTTTGATAATTTTGTTTTATTAAGGAATTTGTATATTTTATTTCCATCTTTCCTATAGTCCATATGTTCTACAAAATTTGTGAAACTGGCCCTCTTTGCTGTAATTAATTCTTTCTTAAAAATGGCTGCTTTTCTTCTCCAGTTTTGTACATCTTCTGGACACTTGGTTCTTTCGGCTTTGACTCTTGCTATATTTCTTTCGTGTTTTAACTTAGATAAAGATGGAGACCAAAAGCAGCTATATTTCTTTAACTTTCCTTTGGGGATATGTGTTTTGGCTGCTGTCAATAATATTCCACAAATTTTTTTATTCATTTCATCTGTTGACTTGAACTCTGATTCTAACAGTATATTACACTTCCCTTCTATCTCATTTTGGAAACTGGACCAATCTGCTTTTTTAAAATTCCAAGAAGTTTTAATTTTTGGTTTGTTACTTTTATTTATTAGACCTCTTATGGAGTTTATGGTGATTCTGTGGCCTGAACCTGGGTCTTCTATTATTTCTCTTTTTGTATTGCCAATTATGTCAGATGACACCATCAGAAGATCAGGATTTGTACCTGAACCATTATAATGAAGGTAAGTGGGTGGATCATTTGGATTAAATATTAATTCCATTGTTGATGAGTTTAATAGGTCTTCTATGACTCTTCCTGCTGAATTTATATCTCTGTAGCCCCACCTAGGGGAGTGTGCATTAAAATCACCTATTAAAATACTTTCGGGTTCTATGGGAATAGAATTTAGATCTAGTGTATTGTCTGGAGGATTGTAGATACTGTAAATTCTATAGTGGTAGTTACTTTTCCATACTTCAATTTTAACTATTTCTGATTTACCTTGTTCTTCCATTGTTTTTTGGATTTGGATAGTAGCTTTACCTCCTGAATGTCAATTGACATTTTTCCTTTTCTGTCAATTCCCTTTGAGCAGCCATCGTAGTGTCGATGTCAATTGTCAATTGCTTAGGTTTTGTGTTGGTCATCAATTCGATTGGGGCGAACTTGGTCGTAGGGTTCACTGAATTGTTGATCACCTCCTCTATGTAGCCGCATTTTTCCGTCCAGGAAGTGTGGTCTCTGTGGCAAAGTAGGCGGAAATATATTGATATATCCCTCATTGTCCTTTCTGTTGGATTTCCTTGAGGATAATATGCCGATGAATAATTAAACTTTATTCCCAATGTTCGTAAGGTGTCCTGGAACAGTTTACTCCTATGCATTGTTGCATTATCCGAAAGAATCGCTTTTATATTCCCATATCTTGGAATATAATCTTTAACGATTTTGTTCAGGCAAGTCCTACTTTTGATGTTCCTGATGGGGTATATCTTAGCAAATTTTGTAAAAACGTCAAACATGATGAAGATATATCTGTTTCCATCTTTCCCCCTTGGTAGCTCGCAATGTTCATCGATGCATACCAATGCATTTTTCTCATCTCTCAAGATGGATTGTGGAACGATATCATACCTTACATTGATTGGCTTGGCCTTCTGATATAGGTCGCATGAGGAAATTAACTTCCTGACTTTCTTGCCTAGATGTTTGATGTATAGTACTTCCTCAATTGCAAGCATTGTTCGTTCACTACCAGAGTGAAGCATCGAGTGATGGAATGCCAAAATAACCCTGTCCTGTAAGGAATTTGGTACCATCATTTTCCACTTCCTTACGTCGCGTCCATGTAATTTGAACAAGAAGTTTCTAAACTTCCCTATCTTGGCTTCCAATTTTGATACTATTTCTGGAGCCTTGTCGAATAGCCTCTTCAATTCAGGGTCTTCTTGCTGTAGCTTCGCCATGTTTTTGAAGTCTTGTAAAATTTCGTTGCTTTCCTTACTATTTATTTGCATAATTTTGATTTCATGGTGTGGATTAGATATCGTTTTGGGTATGTGACTTTCTGATTTTAACCTGGACAATAAGTCACTAAAGATGTTCTCCTTGCCTGGGATATGTCTGACCTCTATGTCATGCGACGTTATTTCATGTATGTACCTCGAGATTTTGGAGTTGGTTAGCTTGCATTTTTGGATGAAGGACAGGCTTACGTGGTCGATATATATAATTATTTTATAGTGGTAGATATATTGCCTGAACTTTTGTAATGCAAAATGGATTGCACCTATTTCTAATTCCGTTATACAGGCATTGGCTTCTATCTTGGTTAGAAATCTAGAAGCTGTGGCAATTACATGTTTGTTGCCATCTGCATCTTCTTGTGCTAATATTGCTCCATACGAGTGCGCACTAGCATTGGTATATATTAAAAAAGGTGAATTTGGATCTGGTCGTTCCAGGAGAATACTGTGTTTAAAATGTTCTTTGATTTTCTCAAAGGCTACCTGGTGTTCGGCATTCCATTCTCACTTAGTGTCCTTTCTCAACAGTTCCCTAAGGGGTACTAATTCCTTAGCGTAGTTAATCACAAATTTTGACTGGTACTGTAGAATGCTCAGAAACCTTCTTAACTGTTTCAAGTTACGTGGAGGTGGTATACACTCTATGGCCGTGACTCTCTCTGGATTAGGTTGTATACCATCAGGCGTAATGATGTGGCCTAGAAATTCTGCCTCTTTGACGAAAAATTCACACTTTTCCAAATTTAGGGTCATGTTGCTTTCCTGAAACTTGGACAATACATAATCTATGTGATGTAAGTGTGACTCGGGATCCTTGCTGTATACTAGAAAGTCCTCTACATATTGCGTTACAAAAGCCTCGATAGTATCCCCGAAAACTTTGTCAAGAGCCCTCAGTAGCGCACTGCTACTGGTTGATAATCCAAAGGTGCACTTTAAAAATTGATATACCTTTCCTTTGTGCAAGAGGCAGGTATATTTCCTGACGTCTGGGTGAAGAGGAATTTGCCAGAATGATGCTGTCAGGTCAAGGCTGGTAAAATGTTGACCTCCCTTCAATTTAAATATCAGTTGGTCTACCCCCTCAGGCCTGTAATGATCTGGCAAGGTATGCACATTTATTTTCCTTGTGTCAATGGTCATCCTCAATTTGTCTTCTTTCTTGTGGACCCATACCACTGGATTCACATAACATGAGTCTGATGGTTCTATGATTCCGTCCGCTAACATTTCCTGGATCACTCTGTCGGCTTCCTCCCTGATGGAGCTGGGGATGGGCCTGGATTTATGCAAATAGGGGGTGATATCTATAACTTTAAAAGTATGTACATACTTATTGCATATACCAGGCTTTTTATTAAAAACTTTCCTGTTTTTAATCAATATCTTTCTAAGATGGTTCCTTTCCTCTTCGGAGATGCCATGCACTCCCCGGACCTTCTCGTCGATTAGCTGTGACGTCGGTTCTTCTTCATCTGTTGGTAGTGGTTAAGGTTGGAAGTTGTTCGAGGTGGCGTATTCGTCTTCTGTGCAGATCCAATGGCTGCAAACATTAGTATTCTCCTCGCTCGTCCAACCATTTTTCTTCAAACCTATCCTTAGGTCTACCAATCTATTCTCGTGGACATTGATGTTCTCCACAAAAAACTGCTCATCCGGATGGATCCCTGTCTGATCTGGTTCCTCCTGGCATGTTTCCTCCTCCAGGAACTTCGCGGTGCACTCCGAGGTTCCCTCCTTAATAACAAATTCATGTAGGTCATAATCGATCACCGACCTCCAAAGATTAAGCAAATCACTGCCAATGATTAGGGTAGCTGTTAGTCTAGGTATTACCAGGGCGATAAAATCAAACTTCCAGCTCCCAAATTCTATTACCAGCCTTGCCTGGTATTTAACATGTTCCTTTTTCTTGCCAATTGCAGTGCTGCAATATATTCTGCACACAGGCAAGAATTCAGCATTTCTCTTTGTTATTAATTCCTGGAACAGCTGTTCATCACATACTGATGTGCTGGCTCCTGTATCAATCATTGCTGGCAATTCGATACCCCATACTTCAAGCCTAATCATTGGTGGATTAGTTATTTCCTTCCTTTCGCTTGCCTGTCTCTTCAAGGTACATATGCAATGTTGGCCAATATTGCCCCTACTGCCACACAGGTCAACCTCCGGGACACAAAGTTGCCCTGTACTTAGTTTTCCTGGGTGTTAGAGGTGATTGTTGTTTCTGTATTCTGTGCAGCATTGGCCCTATTCGGCACATTTTCATTCTGTTCCTGTTGTCTTATGTTGCCGGTGTTCCATTGGTTTTTGCCCCTTTGGTGTAAACCCCTATTGTATGATGACCTTTGGCTGTTTAAGTATTCCCTACAGAATCGTATGTGATTCACTTGATGGGTATGGTCTCCTGGTCTCCCCCGATCATACCTGTGTGTTCGGTATCTCGATTCACCCCTTGGTATTGTGTCGTGGTACCGCTGTCTCGTGTTCTCCATCCTTTCGACATGATTGTGTGGTTGTGGGAAATGGTGTGCCCCTCTCCCCCTTTCATGGGTGCTCCTAGTATTTCTATCTTCTCTCTCATTCTGGTTGTTTGTAGTCGTGCTTCTGTTTAAGATAGGTGAGTTTGGGTGACCGTTTCTATGTCTATGCTCATTAGGCCGACCATTTTGCATTTCGAAGGCTGTTAGTAATTCTATCATGTCTGCAAAATCTACTGGCCTCGCAACAATTAACCCTGTTCTCACTGTGTCTGGGAAATGTCTTGTTATGCTGGTAATTAACTCTGCTTCCAACAGGTTAGGGTCTAATAGCTTCCCTTTGTTGGCTACTTTCATAAAATAATCGACTAGCGATAACCCTTTGGCCAGATCATATGTTCCTGTCGCTAACTCTACCCTTGTCTGGTTCTGCTTAGTTGGGCCCCAATACCTTGATAGGAATAGATTTCTGAATGAGCTATACGATTCATGACCAGCTAGTGTTAACCTAAGCCATTCTAATGCTTTTTTTTTTAAGCTTTTCTTGACTATCATCATCCTAAGCTCATTTGGTATCCTTTTCACTTTAAAATACTCTTCCATCTCTTTAACAAAGAGTTTTGGATCGTCTCCCTTCTCCTCATGAAATGTAGGTGGTACGATTTCATGTAGTATGCTGTTGGTGTAGCATGTGTTGTGTGTTGTGTCATTGTTTAATTGTGAACCTCTTTCTCTATATGGTGAGTCAACATTTTGTACATTAGTCAAATAACTTTCATCTTGAACATCACTTGGTACATCTAAATCATCATTTTGCCTTTGTAGTGTATTCACAACATCATTTACATTAGCCAAACTTTCTTTTCCTTTTCTCATTTCTTCACAAATTGATTTTAAATCATTCTTTATTTCTAAGTGACTTTATTTCATATCATTCATAGCATGTTGTTGTAATTGTACTACATCAGCCATAGTCTTAATTTTAGGAATGACAATTTGTTCTACAGTTTCATTAATAATTCCTTTCTTTACTACCTCAATTTCTTTCCTTAATTCCTCAGTTATTTCTAGTTTTACATTTGTAATTTTACAGTCTACACTTGTATTACATTCTGTTATTTCATCTCTACATCTACCAATTTCTCCTTCTAATACAATCTTATTTTCTTTCATTTCCGATTCTATTTTTCCCATCCTATCCCCTATGATTTCTATCCTAGCTTCTAAACCTTCCTTTGTCTCATTTAAGTTTTTATGTACTAATTTCAAATTAGTTTCCATTACTTTCATATTTTCTTTACACTCCTGTCTTCCTAATTCTATTTTCTGTTCTAAGTCCTGTCTCACTTCCTCCATTTTCAGACCTATATCTTTTTTATTTTGTTCTAAATCCTGTCTTATCTCTTTTTTATTATGTTCTAAGTCCTGTCTTCCTCCATTTTCTGACCTAAACTTTGTTCTATGTCCTGTCTTAATTCTACCTTATTTTGTTCCATTTTCTGACCTATTTCTTTTTTATTTTGTTCTAGTCTTTCAAACATGATCATTAGTAACCTTTGGTCTTTTTCTATTACTACCTCTTCCTCACTTCCTGTTTCTATCTGATAACTAGGCTTATCTGCCCCTTCCCCTATTCCTACTCCGTTTCCTTTTGCGACATTCTTGTTTTTTGATTCAGTTCACTTGGGCTTAAAAGTCCTACTATTTTGCCGCTTTGCAGTAACATAAAAATAAAATGAATGTAAAAATAAAAATTTTTGGTCCTACTTTTTTCTCGTTGATTTATCTCGTTACGTGCATCCCCTGGGCGGTTGGCTTCGCTAGACGATCTCTGATGTTTCCCACGTTGATGGTTATCTGTTCATTGGCATTTTTAGGCATTTCCCCCGTTGATTTTCAACTTGGCAACGTCTCCGAAGTCGCAAATTTCAAAGGATTGTCTAATGGCGTCTTCTTCCTTTTTGGCACGAAGATTTGGCATCACTTGGTATTTCGCGTAAGTTCATTTGCCGTAGATTTTCATTCCACCCAAAATTCGTGCTCCACGTTTGGGTAAGCCATTTGGTGCTGTTTTTATAAAATGGATTGCTTCGGATTGAGCAATGAGACAATTATTTCTCTCAGGACGTGGTACTAGATGGAATGAACAAACACTCAATGTTACTTCACAATAATATATTATTTTATTAGCACTTTTTCTCGTCTTTACAATTATCTTTTGTCGCACCAATTTACATTATATTGATAGCCTTTCCAGTTTTTCAACAACTTTAGAACAAAAGCTTCATGAAAGTTTAGTCAATTTTCTACTCACATCCACGTGCGTTATAAAAACACGTCTTCTCATCTCAAACACACAGACGCTATTAACAACTCCAGCGCCACTTCACCTGATGCTACCTTTTTTTTTGTGTACATCCGCATATGCGTTCATCAAATAGTTCCTGTATTGTTAGGGAAGCCATCTTTAGCTATTCTCCCTTCGCTTTTAATATTGAACACATATAATTCTTTTATTAATACATATAGGTATATTAAATTAAATATGGAACTTAAGATTTATGACGTCTTTAAACAAACTTAATTTTTTGTAACAATGAATAATAGCAACATGTTTTCGTTACTCAACTAACTCGTATCAACAACAAAAATAAATTACATTTTCAATAAATATTTACATAAATGGTTTTCTTTTGGGGTCTTACAATATTCTGTCTAAATGATTTGTTAATATTTTATTGTTGTGTATGATAGGTGTGCTGTTGTTTTCTTTCCTATCCTTGACATTTTTTATGAACTTATGAGCTTTGTTACCATCTGTCCTATAATCCATTTTTTCTAAGAAATTATTAAAGTAATTCTTTTTAGCAGTATTAATTTCTTTTTTTAGTGATGCACATTTCTTCCGCCATATTTGTGTATCCGATATGTTTTTTGTTTCTTCAGCTGTATTTCTAGCTATACCCCTTTGCTTTTTCAGTTCTTCTAACTGGGGGTTCCAAAAGGGTTTGAAATTTTTAATTCTTCCACGAGGAATATGTTTTTTTGCGGTTTCTAGGATGACTTTACAGAAATTTTTGTTCATATGATCTGGTTGGTCATGCAGCTGTGAGTTTGTTCTTTAAATTTATGTTCTAACTCAGTTTTATATTTGTTCCAATCTGCTTTTTTGAAGTTCCAATACAGATTCGTGAGACCTTGACTGTTATTTGTATTCTCTAGTTTTATATCAGCAATTACTGCTCTGTGACCAGAACTTGGATCTTCTATAACTTGTTTTTTAATTTTTGAAACAATATCTGTTGTAGCTAACAAGAGGTCTGGGTTACTGCCTGCTCCAGAGTAATGTATGAAGGTTGTGGGATCTTCTTTACTATAAATCAGTTCAAAAGTTGTGGTATTCAAAAATTCTTCCACTATCTTCCCTGTAGAATCCACTTTTTCATAACCCCATCTTTTGGAATGGGCATTTAAATCCCCAATTACGATTGTTTTATTTAATTGGTCAATAAGAGAGAGATCTGGTTCATTCCTGGGAGGATTGTAAATACTGTATAAATGTAGATGTGTTTTGTTATCCCAAAAATTTAGCTTTATTAATTCACTTTTATCTGTGTTATCCATTTCTTTAACAATTTGAAAGGAGGATTTAATATCCTTTTTGACTCCAACTAATATTCCACTACTTATCTGTCTATTTTTGGGTAGTAAGTGTAGTAGAAAACCAGTAAAATTGAAGTATTTAAGTTGGTCATTTGTTAGATTTGCTTCCTGTATGAAAAATAGATCTATGTTATAGTCAAATACAATTTTATTCAGTTCTACTCTTTTTGTTTGTTTGAGACCACCCGCATTCCATTGTAGAAGTCTGATGTTAGATCTTCTATTAATATAATGTTTTGGTTCTCGAGAAGTAGTCCCCGCCCGGAGATTCGAATGGGGGACTATTTTAACGCCGGAACATTTTACCCCTCGAGTCATATTTCATAAATATTGAAGACACTTAGCAATAAATGTAACCGCTTTTTAGAGAGCACCATATTTTTATGTCTTGGCAGTCACATCGCTCTCTCACAACCCCCAGAATGTCTGGAGGACCACACCTGTCGTTGGTTTACGGGTCTCACCGACCTGACCGGGAGAATTATCAAACTAAATTCACCGACCATATCCTCTGATTACCAATCAGAGGACGTATTACATGCCATGACAGGTCAGCATGTTAGGGGTTAAGGTTTTATAGAGAAATTAGAAAAATGGAGAGGTTGGAAAAATAAAGACTCCCTAGGCCTCAGGAACCCTAATAGCATTGGGGTCGGAAGAGAACAAGAGATGACCAAGGTAAGGTCAGATAGAAAAGTTACAGTGAGGAGCAAAACACCAGTAAGTGGAAGTAATGTTCTGCTCAGCTTGGGTACCTTGTGGTTGCCATTCACATATCCCCTAGACGGAGACCCCTGAGTAAGAGTCTGGAAGTATGAATGTGTGTGTGTGAATTCAATGTATAAAAACCCCACTGTTAAACGAGTAAAACCAATAGTCAAGGCTGCCGATATGACCTCTGCAGTTAAAGGTGGGATATAAATGAAACAATATAAAAAAACTGGAATAAAATGATTGAAGAATATTCGGGAAAAATAAGGGAGAAATGGATTGCAGCAGTTAAAAAAGATGTGAGAATTTAGATATAAATTGGTACAATAGTTAATTGCGGAATGTAAATAAAGGAGGGGGCTTCATTATACAGATAACCGTGGGCCTGCACAAGCATGCTTGTCCATATAAATACCCCTGTTTCATGCAGTTCTGAATATAAAATCCTACTTTCAGCATTATTTATACCAATAAAAAGAAAATTTATTTGTAATTAAATGGTGTAAACAGATTAGAACTTGAATCTGTTTTCTTGATTTTACTAAAGAGAAATTAAAAGGACATCATAGAGCTATAAAGTGTAATTATTTGAAATGTATTCAAAACGTAAAAAATTACTGTGAACATTTGCTGCTTTTAAATTACTACAGATAGGAAATTAAAGCCATACTTAAATATACAATAATATATAATGCACAAAATAATCTATATAGCTGAAGTCAATTTTATTTGCTGTATATTTCATGTTATTGGTAATAAAACACAATTTCTGATTTCCTAAGAGAAAATCTATTCTGTATAAGGTCAAGTTCACTACTCAGGAATCTTTACTTCTCTTACCCCTTCAGTTTCCGAGTCTAATCCACCTTCAGAGTTACAGCAGAATCTATTAGAAGTTAGTCGCCTTCATCTTCATCACTTCCTACAGATATTTCTGCAAATTTATTATTCTTCACAGGCTAGAAGCAAGTTTTCTTTTCACTGAAACCATAACATGTGGCTTGTGATTGTACCTCAGGGCAAATATGAAGTCAAAGAATGAAGGAGAGAACATCTCCTTGTAATTCTGAATACAGCTGGCAGATGACAGCAAGTTATTACTTTTGATAAACATCTGTTGGTGGAGTGTACAATTTTAGCAAAATGTTGATTTGTCATGAAGTCTGGCTTGCGACTATCTCTGACACAACGCCTCAATTATGATGATGATGATGATGATACTTATTTCATCCAGTTTATACCACAGTCATTCACAATGAAAACAACGCAACAGATTTCTCCCAGAAAAGTCAAGATATACTTTTTGTTTGTCATAAACATATCTTAAGCACATGGTATTTTAATAAAAATCATTAGTCATTTTTTAGAAAATCAAAAACAACCAAACATCTTCCATGTAAAGGGTAGTTTGGGGTGGAGGAATTTTATTGTGTTGCACCCTTGGAAGATGCTGAACCTAAATATCAAGTTTTGTACTTAACCAACCTTTTCTTTTTAAGTTATGTTATACTTGCATGTACACACACATCTTTTCCTAAAAATGTTTTTTTGGATTCCCGGAACCTCATAATTAGGGCTCAAGACTTTTAAGTAAATACATATTTTGTTTGTGTCCTACTATGAACTTGAAATTTAGTTTAATGTGCAGCATATTTACACCGGAGCAAATATTTTAAGTTTTATTGCACATAAAAATACATATTTTCTGATTTTTTTTATGTAAATAAATATTTTCGGATGTTCACATAAATTACACAAAAATCGCATGAAGGAAAAATGTTTAAATAATTTTCACATAAATCACATTAAAACAACAGCAAATTATTTTTAACAAGTCATTGTCCACTTCTTTAATGCTGTTACACAGGCTGGATGTCACAATTTTTTATTCATTGTTGAAAGAGCTGATATGTCAGCTATAGTATCCCTTCAGTTGGAAGAAAATATAAACATCCTGATTACTCTAGCTACATGAGCCTACAAGATAAGAATGGGGAATTCCTCCACTGCACCTGTTATTGCTTCACAATCCGGCTACTATATATACTGAAACTGTATAGTCAAATTTAATCATTTGTGAATCTGCAGAGATTATACGACATTCTAGTAATGTTGTGTTCAGAAATTACATATCGACAGTTTTGAGTTCACAGTGGATTAAAGATGTCTGGAGTGAAATATAGTGCAATTGCCACAAAATGCTGCGAAAATTAAAAGACACTGAGTTAAGATATGACTTCGTATACTTTTCCGCAAATCTTGGTTTCCTCTGTGATTCCATAAAGAAACTGGAATCAGTAGGAATGTCTTTGGGAGAAGTAGTACAGATGTGGAAAAAAAATTTAGGTTCTTTTTGATCCTGCAGACAAACCTTAAAAAGAAAATGCAAGGAAGTGTTCGAAAATAATAGTGGATTTAACAGTCTATAAAATTTCATGTGTTGGATGGGCAACATGAATAAAATATTGATGCTAGTGTGAGTGACATAACATGTTATAATGACACCAGACTGACTTCTTGTGACGTGAAGTGACTGTTTTTGAAATTCAAGATAGTTTTTCATGACAATCTTTTGGGATGGAAAATTCGAGGAATCATGTGGTCTATACTGTACTTGGAGATCCCTTCCAAGAATAATGTCTAGTGAGTAATACTAAACTAAACCCCAGTGCGACAGCCCATGAAGGGCCAAGGCCCAGCTGCTGCGTCCCCCACCTCGGCCTACTACAGGCGTCATTGGTGAGGTGCAGTACTGGAGGGTGAGACGTGGTCAGTGCACCGAGCCCTCCCGGCCAGTTATGCGGTCTTCTACACCTAGGGCCGCTACTTCTCCATCAAGTAGCTCCTCAATTGGTCCCTCCGGGACCTAATGAGGCTGAGTGCACCCCGTGCTAGACCTCCCAGAGGGGATAAAATCCCCATGCTGGTACCGGGGATCGAACCTGGGTCCTCCGCGCCAGAGGCAAGCACGCTATCAACTGCGCTACGGAGGTGGTCCTAGTGAGTAATAGATACATTTATATTAGGTAGTTCAGCCATTCAGATCTTAAAAATATTTTATTCGTTTTAGCACATATTTTCGACATTTTTAGCGCATAAAAAAATATTTTCCAAGTTTTTAGCACCTAAAAGTCCGAGCCCTACTCATAATATATTATTTCTGAGAAATTTTGTTATCAAAGTTTTGGGTGAAATTTAATAATTTTTCTGCTTACTGTGTAGTAAGTACCAGAGTTCAATTAAGTGACTAAATCTATATTAAATTCTTTGTAAATTTTACAGTTTTTCTAAATTTTACTTTTTTTCAAACACATATGTGACCAACATAATAAAATCAAGGCATGAATGAGCATTTTACTAATGGAATGAATAATTATGATTCTGCATTTAATGTTCATCATTTCAAAGACCATTGAGACAGTTAAAGTTTTAAAATTTGTTATGTATTTTTCATATTAGAGCACAGTAAGAGGTAACCTCATTTTTTCTTTAACTGAAAAAATGTATCAGGGTTGACCTTCACCACATTTTACTTTAGTACCTATCCATGGAATTTTTCTATTCCACCAAAAAATGTGATAATGAGATTTCACTGGAGTCACACAATTTAAGTTTTCACTGGGACTGTGCCAATACCAATAGTGATAGTGTTACTGAAATCTGGATTTGTGAACTCTGTCGATGCAAGACATTAGTTTTAAGTCATGAGAACACCATTCTAAGCCTACGTGAGGAATTGGAAATTGCCAAATCTGAAATTGAGAGCCTGAAATTGGCTAGTAAATGTAACAGTAAATCACCGGAATTTCAGGTGTACTCCAATCCTAAACGAAGGCATAGTTTTGGGTGTTCCCGGGACAAAACTCCTGAGTTGGAATTGAGTAACAGGTTCTCGGCTTTGGCGATGGCAGAGGTAGAATCTTCTACGGGTTTGCCTCAAGAAGTGCCTACTGAGTTGTCGCGGAAGACGAGGCCTGTTCCCAAGTCCAAACCAGGAAAGGGGTCCTCTGGTGCCAAGCATAGGGTAATTGTTTTAGGGAGTGGTCACGCGAGGGGCATCCGAGAAAGACTCCAGGCAAAATTGGGGGAGGAATTTGCAGTTACCAGTACTTTCTTTCCCAATGCTGGTCTAAGCCATGTTGTGGGGAATATTGACCAACTTGCCAAAGATCTCAATAAAGGAGATCAAGTAGTAATAGTGGGGGGACCTGGAAATAGCCTTGATATGAACCCCAACTACCAAGTTGAGATGGACATGGACCACATTGCTAAGACCAGTAGCCATACCAATGTGAGTTTTGTGAATCTCTTCTGGAGACATGACAAGCCTTGGATTAATAGGAGGGTGAAGGCGATTAATCAAAGACTTGATCATTTTCTTAGTCGAGAGGGTACAGGCCACATTAAGGTTGTAGACGTGTCACCAATTGGGAGACATGGCTACACAAGTCACGGGTTAAACTTGAACTCTCGAGGCAAAGATATGCTTACGCATTCCATTGCTGAAAGTGTCTCACTTGGAACCTGTGACAGAATTGTGGGATAAATTCCTGTTGTCACAAGTTGTAGGTCTTTTTTAGGTTAAGTATGCCCCAAAATAAGTATAGTCAGAGAACCTTAAAGGAAATTGTAACATTTGGACCGAATATCTTTAAATCCATTAATAACTTAACAAATAATGCTCCTCACACCATCAATAGTAGTAATAATCTTAACGAAAATAATAAAAATAATGATGATGATAACAATAAGAATAGTAATAAGAACTGTTTGTCAATATTCCATCAAAATATAAGGGGCTTAAGAAACAAAGTGGATGAACTTATTATTAAGTCTAAATACTCAAAAACAACTACCACATTTAGTATGCATTTCTGAACATCACCTGACACAACAGGAATTTCACCCAATATCATTGCATTAGTACTCTTTAGGAGCAGAGTTTTCTAGGAAAAATTTACACAAAGGTGGAGTTTGCATATATGTTAGGAATGATTTGACATATAAAGTTTTAGATTTATCCAAATTTAATGCTGAACAAGACCTCGAAATCTGTGTAGTTCGTTTAAATCAAATTAATGTAATCGTAGTAGCACTATATCGATCTCCCTCAGGCAATTTTGAAATTTTCAGAAAGCATCTTGAACATTCCTTAAATTTTTTATTTAAACCAAAGAGGGAACTAATAATATGTGGTGATATAAATGTTGACTATTTAAAATCCAGTCTTCAAAGGCAACAACTTAGCTGTTTATTTGCAACATACCACATGACACATACAGTTAACTTTCCAACAAGAATCCAAAATAATTCTTCCACTGCTATAGATAATATATTTGTAAATTCACACAGAATTAAGTCTTGCACTGTCTCACCAATAACCAATGGTCTATCAGATCATGATGCCCAAATTATATGCATTAAAAAGATGATTTTAAATCTCAAACCTAAATATACATATCAGAAATATAGAGAGGTAAATGAAAGTACTCAGAACGAGTTTAGCAAAAAACTTCAACTTGAATCATGGAATCAAACTTACCTAATGAATGGAACCAACAATAAATATAATAGTTTTCTCAAATGTTTCAAAACTCACTTTGAATCGTGCTTTCCTCACAAAATCAGCAAACTAACTAACTTGAAAAGTGACAATGGTTGGATCACTTTAGGCATAAGGTCTTCATGTAGACACAAACGAGAATTATATCAACAAGTAAGAATTTAGAATTAAAACACTACTTCAAAAAATATTGCAAAATTTTAAAAAGGGTAATAAAAGCAGCAAGAGTATTGTATTATTATAAGCTAATCCAACACTCAGACAATAAAGCAAAAACTACATGGAATATAATAAAAAGAGAAGCAGGTAAATTTTCATTACAAAACGACTCAATAACATTAAAAGTGGACAATCAAGAAATTAACAAACCCCATGAAGTTGCAGAAATCTTTAACAAATTCTTTATAGATGTAACAAACAATCTAAATATTAACTATGGAAGTAAAGAAGCAGCACTAGAATTTCTAAGATCAAGTTTCACAGAAGCACTGCCAGAATTTAAAGCTAATCTGACGACACCTGCGGAAATAAATAAAATTATTAACTCCTTTAAAACAAAGAATTCCCATGGTTATGACGAAATAACAACAAAAATCCTAAAATCATGTTCATTCCAAATTAGCACTCCTCTGAGTTATTTGTGCAATGAGTCACTTAAGACCGGAATTTTCCCTGACAGGATGAAATTCTTGATTGTAAAACCCATTTTTAAAAAAGGTGAATGCGACAATGCTTCTAACTATAGGCCAATTTCTCTCTTACCAGTTTTTTCAAAAGTTCTTGAAAAAGTAATGTTCTACAGGTTGTATAAATACTTCGAGTATAACAAGATACTAGTGATAGATCAGTGCGGATTCAGAAAGGGCATCTCAACAAATAATGCAACTTTTAAACTTACACATGAAGTCTTAACTGCCCTAAACAATAAAATGCATGTAGGCGGTATTTTCTGTGACCTAGCAAAGGTATTTGATTGTGTAAATCATAACATTCTGTTAGCAAAACTGGAATTCTATGGAATTAAAAATGAAAATTTAAGTTGGTTCATATCATACCTAAAGAAAAGAAAACAGAGCGTTAAAGTAAACAGTGATACTGATAATGGAAAACAAACTTCAAATTGGAAATCAGTAGCATATGGAGTACCCCAAGGTTCAGTATTAGGGCCTCTATTATTTCTGATCTATATAAATGACCTTTCACTTTATATAAAGAATATAGCAAGTTCTGTACTGTTCGCTGATGACACTAGTGTGCTGGTCACTAGCAAAAACTTAAATGAATGTATAATTAAATCAAATTATGTTTTGAACTGCATGTCCTACTGGTTTAAAGCCAACAAATTATCTGTTAACCTAGATAAAACAAATGTGATTAAATTCATAACTCATCAAACATCACACACTGCAATTGAAATAGGGATTAACAATATGTTATTAGAACAAATAGATAACATCAAATTTCTGGGTCTTCAAGTTGACAAATATTTAGATTGGAAAGCTCACATTAAGTATATCTTACCCAAACTCAGTTCTGCCTGTTATGCTATCCGAGCGCTGGCAAATGTTAGCTCCATAGATACACTCAAATTAGTTTACTATGCATATTTTAACTCTATAATGGAATACAGTATTTTATTTTGGGGCAATTCAGTAGAGAGTAAACGAATATTCCTTATACAAAATAAAGCAATAAGAATTACTTCCAACACCCATAACAGACACTCATGTAAAGATCTTTTCAGAAGATTAAACATATTAACCTTACCCAGTATGTATATATTCTCGATTCTAAAATTCTTTATATGCAATCGATCCTTATTCACAACAAACAAAGAAATTCATGGAATAAACACTAGACAGAAGAGTAATATCCATCATCCCAGTGCAAAACTTTCTTGCTTCCAGAAAGGTGTATATTATGAAACCATAAAAATATTTAATGCCCTTCCTAATAACCTTATGGAAAAAGTTGACAATTTCAATGGTTTTAAACCGGCTGCTAAAGAGTACCTATGCTCAAAATCATTTTATTCTGTACAAGATTATCTGAATGACCAATTATCCTATTAATTCCTATGTAGCTCAGTTTATTCTATATGTGAATTACAAACTATGCTGTAAATATCTATGTAACTTTGTTGCTTATTTAGCCTTATAAATAGTTTCTAGCTCATTTTATCCTGTATAAGATTATTTAAATGGCAAATTATCCTGTTAATGCTTATATAGTTTTGTAAGTAGTTTGTAACTCATTTTAATGTGTACAAGATTATTTAAATGACAAATTATTCCTGTTAATGCTTATGTAGCTTTACATGTAGTTTCTAACTCATTTTATTCTGTATAAGATTGTTTAAATGACAAATTATTCCTGTTAATGCTCATGTAGCTTTGTAAGTAGTTCCTAACTCATTGTATTCTGTATAAGATTATTTAAATGACAAATTATTTCTGTTAATGCTTGTGTAGCTTTGTAAGGAGTTTCTAACTCATTTTGTTCTGTGTAAGATTATTCAAATGACAAATTATTTGAGTTAATGCTTATGTAACTTTGTAAGTAATTTTTAACTCATTTTATTCTGTATAAGGTAATCTAAATGACAAATCATCCTGTGAAAGCTTATGTAACTCTGTAAGTGATCTCTAGATGAATTAATTATTATTATTATTACTTATTATCATTATCATCATTATCATTATTATCATTATTATTATTACTATTACTATTATTACTATTACTATTATTACTATTATTATTATTATTATTATTATTATTATTATTATTATTATTATTATTATTATTATTATGACTGCCTCCATAGCGCAGTGGTAGCGTGCCTGCCTGTGGCGCGGAGGACCCGGGTTCGATCCCCGGTGCCGGCATGGGATTTTTCCCCCGCTGGGAGGTCTGGTACGGGGTGCACTCAGCCTCGTTAGGTCCCTGGGGGCCAATTGAGGAGCTATCCTGATAGAAAGGTAGCGTCCCTAAAAGGTCAAAGTAGTCGCCTTACGGTCGGGGGAGTCGGCGTGCTGACCCCCGCCACCCCCAACCTGCACTCCTCCGTGGCCTTGGCTGCGGCTGGAGGACGCAGCGGCCGGGCGATGAGGGTAACCTCTGAATAAGGGGAAGACACCCTAGGGAAATTATTATTAATTATTATTATTATTATTATTATTATTATTATTATTATTATTATTATTATTATTATTATTATATTACAAGTAAACAGTAGAACATGGCTGTAAATGCCTAGTGTAAATCTAACACAAAATTCAATTCTTATCTGACAAATTTCAGGTAAGCTTTGATTGTGTTTCCATTATCCCATTTGCTGTTGTTTGTTTGTTTCTTTTTTGTTCCTTCATATAATGAGTCTTTATGTGCTCATTCTGTATATTTATTGACAATGTTTTGTACATCACAATTGACATGTTCAATGTTCACCAGCCTCCATGGCTACTTGTGAACTTGCTGAACGCAATCTAATCTAATCTAATCTAACTGAATTAAAAAAATGCATTCAGAGAGAGAAAGAGTGAGAGGGACTGAGGCATAGAGACAAAGCGGTGGAAAGGTGAGACCTTCTCTAGCAGTGCTGTGTATGCCAGTCACGCAGAATGATTCAGTTGGGAGTTAGATGTTAATACCTGAGGTGGTGTTTACTGTACCCAACATGGAACTGAAATTGCAGCAATGCGCATCAATAAAGTTTTGTGTGCTAGACAAAACTCCTACAGAAACCTTTGAAATGGTGCAGCAAGCATATAAGGACCATGCTTTAGGCGAAACACAAGTCTTTGAGTGGCACAAACATTTCAAAGAGGGTTATGAAGACCTTCAAAATTCTCCATACCCTGGAAACAAAAACAGAAGTCAACATCAACACACTTGACTCAATTGTGTAAGAAGATTGTTGCATAACAATTGTGAAGGTTGCAGAGATAATGAATTTGTCTTATAAAACTGTAGAAGATATTGTTTGCAGTATTCTTGGCTATGAAAGAGTTGAAGCGAAATGGATACTGCATGTGCTGAAGGACGAAAGAAGGCTCACCACATCATGACATGTCAACAATGGCTTGAAAGATTATGACAGAAGCCACATTTTCATAACCATTTTTCCCTAAAGTGAAAAGGAGCTTCATGGTCACCATTTTCAAAGTGATAAGGAGCTGAACAACATTGTTATGGGTATTCTGAACAAACTGTCAAAAAAGGGGTTCAGTGAGTGTTTTGAACAATGGCTAAATAATTGCAATAGTTGTATTTCATCAGACAGAGAATACTTCAAAAGTTTGTAGGTAAATTTGAATGAAATAAAGTCATGTGTTAGTTACAAAAATTAGTTTGGTTATTTATTGATACACCCTCATGTATCTTTTGAGTTTATTCCTCCATGCTTCTAACAAACATTTGAACATAGTTTCTGTATGTTGTACTGTATAATCTGAAATTATTTCTAGATAAAGATGTATTATCTTTACTTTTCTTTCACCATCTGAAGTAAAGGAATGCATTATGTGTGGCAAAAAGGAGAGTTTAGTACAGCCATGGAAAAAATGATTGAGCATTGCAGCATTTTAAAGTCGCTTCAGCCTTGTGGAAGTACACAACGTTACCACAGCTTGGTTCACAAGTGCACATGCACTATGCTACAAATTGGACTTGTACACAGCAAGGCTAGAAACTGTTTATTACATTATAATAACAGACAAGCAAAAGACCTCTGAATGGGCTGCATAGTGTTTTGCCTGTTGGCAGGGAGCATTATTTTGCCTTTTTTCAACAAGACTCTGCATCAGCTCATATGACCAATATTTCAATGGGAACAACTGAAAGTGTTTCAGGACAGAATTATTAGTAAAGACTTGTGGTCCCCCGATCTAACCCCCTGCGATTTCTATCTCTGGGGTAGCTTAAAACATAAAGAGTATAAGACAAATGCATACACCCTGGAAGAATTAAAATAAAACATCCTCCAGGAAATTGCCAGCATTTCTCGCGTGAACGTGATGGATAGTTTTCTAAAGAAGTGACAAAAATGTATGGACAACGACAATGACAAGTTCCAGCGTCTCCTTTCCTAAAGTTGGAAGTAAAGGCTTTAAAAGTAGTTTTGAAAATGTTCTATGGTTTCATCTACACCTTTCTATGATAGCAGCAGACAGCAATGAGCACTGAGGAAGTGGACAGGTAAAACACTGCACAGCCCGTTTGGAGGTTTTTTGCTCTCCTGGTATATTTATAATAATGACCAAGAAGCAATTCAAAGAACTGTTCTTCACAAACTTACACGATAAATACTCATAAACTAAAGCAAACCTTGAGAGTTAAACTGTCTGTCACTGTCCTGTTTAAACAGAGTTTAAAGGTTTCTCCAGGGTAGAAATGGCTCAGTGTCAACACACTGCCTTAGAATCTTGGGGTGCTACTCAGCCAGTAGAATCAAATCCAATCAATGCTTGATATTTTCACGATAAAGCAATTCCAGAAATGGAACAGGAATGGATCAAGATTTAGCCTTTCTTACGTATGCAATGGAGCATCTTAATGGCTTAAATATGGAACTTCAAGGAAAAAACCATTTCATTGTGGCTGTTTGATCCTGTGGTGAGCTTTGCAGGAAAATTATAAATATTTAACCTCCTGAGCGCTATGGACGTAAAGTCACGTCCATTTAAAATGACGGATAAGCGTTATGGGCGTGTATACACGTCCTGTGCGTTTGTGCATTTATTTTAATCTTCCCTTTATGAAACATTTAAGTAAAGTCTATATACTTTACTGGTTTACCTTTATATGTTCCTTCTGCAGTGATTTACATCAAAACAGGGATAAACACACAAGGGCACATCTCCACATTTGTGAATTCCCTTCTTGCGGCACACGAAACACTTTCGAGACGGGCGGGACTTCTTTGCTGTTGGTGGTATCCTTTTAGGATAATGTTTTCCTTGAAGTCTGAGGGGTGCAGGGGTTCTGGATTTTCTACCCCCAATGTGGTATTGTTCAATTAGGCTGCGAGCTATTGATAGTCGGAAGTCCAGGTAGGTCATTGTCTTGTGTGGATTTAGAGCTCTCCAAATTACCAAACAATTCTATATGGTTATATCCAGCTGGTGCAAAAATACCTTTTCATACCACTTCTCCCTTCAGCTACAAGCAGGAAAGTATATGTATGTATTTCAACAAAGAAACAGAGCCTGCTATCCAAGTTACGAAACACGCATAAGGAAAAGTTGCAAACATGCTTTATTCTGATGACTCACAGACCACACATACACTAGTGCTTTATTTCACACTATGCTTTGTTTTGCTGATGCACAAGCCACACATACAATGGGTCGACTACTGTTTCAGAGAACTTATATTAGATGTGTTCGACAGAGCAAAGTTAACTTTTCACCACAGTGAAACAAAATAGTGCCATTTCAACGTTTTGTAAATGCAGCTCAACTTTGCTGATGATGTAAATGTATACTGCATATAGCGAGTTTTATACCAGTTTTTGTTTCATTAAAATAACTTAATATGTACACAAAATACAGCTGTGTATATACAAAGCATGTTTAGCACATTTAACAATTTAAATACCCTGTGCTGGATAATGGGTAGCAGTTCTCGGCTCGCGGACGTTTTAAATGACCAGCATTCAAGAGGTTAAGGAGCACTTGCTGCAGGGGGAACTGTATCATTTCCTATGTTTATGTTCCACTGAAAGTGCCAGGGAAGTAGTTTTAAGAATTATGTTAAACAGAAAGGTTGAAGTATGAATTTACAGTTCGCAGACTCAAACATTTTAAAAGCTTGGAAAATGACTCTTCTTTTTGCCAACCGCTTGGGAATGAAGCCAAAATCAGCACCATTGCAGTTGCAGATGGAATTAGTTACATTGCAAAGTGACACAGTTGTCAAAAGTACTTGTAAAGAGCATTTAGGAAATGACATATTTAAATTTGCTCCTAAAAATAAATATCCTCATCTTGGGGCAATGTTATATATATATTGGCAATGTTTGCCTCAATATACATTTGCAAGTTACTTTCTTTTCAAATGAAACAAAATGTAAAATATCACGTTCCCAATTCTCAGCAGAGCTAAAAATATCCATAACAGATATTATACCAAATGTGGAAGCACACATAGAGGAAGTAAGTTTAGAATAGAAATGTGTATGCTATTGCTAAGTCTGACACAGATTTATTTTGGAATGTTCTACCTACTATCCTAGAATCTATCTGATGCTTAACTTTTAGACTTACGTTGGATACTATAGAGAACCCAAAATAAATAAAAACACAGGGAAAACACTGTGCAAAGGCACTGTTGAACAACCCCGGATACCACAGAAAGAAAAGCAAGGAGAGAAAGCTGTGTGACTTTAAGGCATTGCATTTCTATGTCAATCATAGAAAATTGTATGAATTCTATGTCGAAGGAAAAATGGGGAAAGATATGTGATTGTGTTTTGTAAAACAAAAATGATTAAGGAAAATCATGTGAATTGTAACGATACTATCGTCATGTCCAATGAACGAGAAATTGATAGCCTCGTAGCTCTGTCAGTCAGCCTCTTCTCACTCCAATCCAAGAGGAGTATATAAAGGCTGAACAGCAGGCCATACTTCAGTCGTTGTTGAGAGTGGGAGAGCTACTCTAGTCAGGCGCCACTGGGAATCCACACACTTGAGTTGTCGAGAGTGGGAAAGCCACTCTACTCAGTTACCAGTGGGAGTACAATACTTCAGTCATTGCCGAGGGTGGTAAGCTACTCTAGTCAGTCGCTGGTGGGCAGCTGTCCATGCCCAGTATTCAAGCAGTTACTGTCAAGCTGACAGCATGTAAATGAGCTGGAGACCATCAACAGGAAACTATTCTTCGTATAGTCCATGGTGAACAAATCTGGTGTTTCCACGAAATACGAGGAAGAATCCAGGCACTTTGAAGGAAGGTGACTTCGACATGACTTAGCACATATTCAGGGTGAGAGCATTCTAATTCTATTCAAAAGAACCTTTTAATGAATTCAAGTATTAAATTTGAGTGTAACTTTAGAATACATTTAATGATTTACCTGGGTCATTTGAAATGCATGGCTTGATGGCAAGGCCCAGTACATCGGCATGCATGGGTTATAACTGGTTCAGAGCAGAGAAGCCTGTGTTAGTGCCACATGTTGGTGGGCTGATTCTGTGGGTTGAACAGTTAAATGGGGTATGCTGAGAAAGTTAAATGGGGCAGTCATTTATTACGTGTTTGTAAATTATATTTGTCTAAAGCTTTGAGTATTTATCTAGTTTACTGATTATGTTTTACTTTTCATATATATATCCTGTCATTTCATGTATAAGTTTATTTGCAATATATTCAGGAAAAGTATTCTGTGTGTATGTAATTGCAAGTTCATTCCCCAATGGTCCTGTCCTGTATTCCATGCCTTCACATTTCCAGAATTGTAAAACTGCTTACTTGCTCGTCTATGTAGGTAGTGGGGAAGCTAACAGAATTAAACAGGTTACATAGCAGTTAGTTGGAGCTAACTCTGTGTCAATGAGTATAAAGTGTCAAAGTATTTCCCTTCTGGTATGAAGTAAGGAAATGAAGAGGAGGAAGGTAGCAGAATGTAATATCTGGCACTTTTATTTCAGTCATAGAAATTTGTAGGAATTGTACGTTGAAGGGCAACTAGGGAAGGATATGTAAATTTATTACATAAAAGAAAAGCGAGTATGGAAAACCATGTGAATGCTGTTATATGGTAGAATGGGTAGCATAGAAACCTCCATTAAACAATACATAAATGTACTAAATTTTGAGGTGACTGGTCAAGTGGTTTAGGAACACATAGAGGACAAACATACAAGCATTCACTTTTATATATTGGGGAAGCCACTCTAGTCAGTCGTCAATGGGAATCCACATACTTCAGTCATCGAGAGTAAGATAACCTAAGTAAATAGAATTCAAGTATTTGCAGCTAAGTTATATTCTAAAACCATTAATTTTTACTTTCTCTACTGGTAAGTAGGGGAAGTATTGTATTCCACCCAAAAATTCCATGTCGAGATTTCACCAGAAACATGTTTTCAGACCCCCTGAACCCAAAAATGCATTTTTAGAAGAAGGTCCGTGTGTGTGTGTGTGTGTGTGTGTGTGTGTGTTTGTGTGTCAGTGGACAGCATAACTCAAAAATGAAAATTCGGTTAAAAACCAAAGTTGGTATTTAAGTTTAATGTCTTTCAAGGATGTGACATGAAGATTTTGAAGAAAATAGCCCCACCCTAAACTACCCTTTACATGGAAACTTTTTCGAAAATTTTGATTTTCTTGAAAATGGCTCTAACGATTTTGATTAAAATGTCATATGTTTGAGATATTTGTATGACAAATGAAATGTATATCTTGAATTTTCTGGCTATAGCCCCTGTAGTTCTGTTTGCTCTGGATGACTTTTGAATAACTGGTAAACCGTAAGAGATAGAACAAATCTTACTATACAAAAAATGTAGATCTCGCTAAAACACAGAACTTATGTCTAAATGAAATTTTTTGGGGAGTGAACCATTTCGGAGATATTCCTTGTTATTTGTGTGAGTTTTTCAATACTTGAAATCCTTCACATAGCCACCAGCTTTAAGATTTGACTATTGCTCAAGGCCTACTGGAATCGTTATTCCTTTCTTCCCCCGTTTCTCTTTCTCATGGCAAGCGCTACACATCAATGTGGTTTTTGCAAGATATAAAGATTTGGTTACCTTAGGTACGAATGTAACAAACTTTGGAGCTGTCCATCAGCGAATTGAACTTTGAGGAGTTAACATTCCAGAAATACGTAAGACTGTTTCATTTTAACTTTAATTCGTATTTATTATTTGTTATAACATCTACTTTTTTCAGCTGTTCCTAATATTTGTTTACATTTATGTTTGAACAGTTTTCATAATAGAGGTTACCATTCCAGCAAATATGTAACATTGTTTAGTTTTAAATTTAATTTTTATTTACTATTTGTTATAACAGTGGTTTTAGCAGTTGCTACTATTTGTTTAGTTTTATGTTACAAAAGTTTTCATAATGCATTGTAAAAGATGGACTAGCTTTAACTTTAATCTTAAGAAATCCTTTGCAGTAAAAGCGGTTAAAGTGATCACTGGTTCTCTTAGCCAAAATCATGCTATATTTGGTGACATTAAAAACACTCAGTGTACAAGTAACTCAGTGATGGCATTATGTTTATCAACTGTGATAAGCGTTAATGCTTGGAATTCGGACGTCGTTGATAAAATTCTTCACTTAGGCAATAATTTGCACTTGAAATCAATTTCAAATTATAATGGTATAGTGCCAATTCCACCTTACTTGTGTGCTGATGAAGTTTGGCTGCAGGATATTATAATTAATGACATAAAGGTAACCTGCAGTGCAGTGACAAATAATTTCGAATTACAAGGGATCATATCAAGAGATGTAGGTAGTGTGCTAGAAAAGTTTTTCCAGTGTTATGAGTATGGTGTGTTTACTGCACAGTTAAAGTCTATAGCTCTTATTAAGAAAGAGGGCATGTACTGGTTGTTTGATCCACACAGTTGCAATCCAAGGGGTTTGTATGATACAGAAGGGGTAGCTGTTGCACTTGCTTTCGAGAATTTAAATGATTTATTGGATTTAATGGCAAACAAGTTCCCGATAGCTAATGATTCCGATAACCCATTCACGTTAGTTCCTTTTGTGTTTAACGGTTTTGAAGCTAATGTCAGTTCAGACCATGTAGCAGTAAGTGATGAATTAATAGGTCAAAACATGCGTAAAAAGAGAAAGTTGCATCACTCCCATTCACAGCGCACAAAAAAGAGGAAAGCTGGCATGAAAGCATTGCGCGAGGGTAAAGAATATAACGACCAGGAATGTGAAAGAAATAAAGCGGATAAGCGACAGGCTAGGGAAAATGAAGATTACAAAGAAACTGAAAGGAAGAAAAACAAAAAGTATAAGCAGCAAGCAAGGGAAGATGAAGGTTACAGAGAATCTGAAAGGAAGAGAAACAGAGATGATAAGCAGCAAGCAAGGGAAGATGAAGATTACAGAGAATCTGAAAGGCAGAGAAACAAAGAATGTATGCAGCAAGTCAGGGAAGATGAAGACTACAGAGAATCTGAAAGGAAGAGAAACAGAGATGATAAGCAGCAAGCAAGGGAAGATGAAGATTACAGAGAATCTGAAAGGAAGAGAAACAATGAGTATATGCAGCAAATCAGAAAAGAGGAAAATTATAAAGAAACAGAAAGAAAGAACAACAAGGAGCATATGAAGAAGGTCAGAAGTGATGAAAATTTTATACATTATGAAAAAGTAAAAAATAAAACATTAAAACTGGGGCAAAGAAGCAATGAGATTCTCCGTTCAAGGCACTATTTTTAAAACAAACTAGTGCAAACAGACAATGATTCGTCAAGATTAAAATTGAATTTTATCCGAAGCAGAAAGAATGTACCAGAACATGTTTGCTGCTGTTGTGAAAGTCTGTTTTTTGAACACTCTGCTTTTAAACTGAACACAAATATTACTAAAAGAAAACATGGAAACAACAATTTTGAATATTTTCTTGAAAGGATATCTAATTATGCTTCTTCACACGTGTGTAATACTTTTAAGAATTATATTGCGAAGCTAAAAGTTCCGAAAATGGTGATAAGTTGCGGTATAAAGTTTGTGGATGTACCAGAATGTATTAAGAAACTATCTTCTTTGGAGGAACGATTATGCAGTCCTTATATACCGTTTATGCAAATGCGACCTTTGAAAGCTTTTGCACTTAATCCACAATTAGGAGTAAAGGGCTCGGTTGTAAATATTCCAATTGATATCAACGAGTGCCTACATGTTCTACCAAGATCTTTCGATGATATGGCAACAATGCAGTTACAGTTAAAGCGGCATATTTTGCACAAATCGTACTACATGTATGAAACAATTAGACCAGCAGTCGTCTGTGACGTGTTGAAATACCTACAAGAAACTCCACTCTATAAGAATAATGGTATCCAAATAGACGAATTGTATTTAAAGAGATATGAAAAACAATACAGAGAAAATGTGGAGTTCATCGTCGACGATAAAGCTAAAGAGACAAATTCTCTGGAAATCAGAACAGACTATGAATCTACAATAGAGCATGAAAGTGAGGACGACAAAGGGGAAGAACTACTTTTAATGTACAGAAATAAAATAGGGGCAAACACGATAGAAATAATAGCACCAGGGCAGGACAAAAGACCAGTCGCTTGACATTTAATAGAAAATTTCGATGAACTTTGCTTTCCTAAAATATTTGCGGGCCAGCCTTTTAAAATGCCAAAATATCTTACATGTAGCGATCGCGGTAATTCTGAATGTAGACGAGTTGATCGCAGATCTTCCATACCAAGCAGACTGTTGTTCATGGCCAAACAGAAGATAGAAAGACAATGAGTGGCTAGTATGAATATGTGCTTGAGGAAAACAAAGAGATCCTCCAATAAAATTAATGCACGGAATTTACTAAATCAGGAATTTGTCAATAATTTAATTAAAGTTGACAGCGGCTATCAGTTCACCAGAGACATCCAATCTAGTCCAGCATTCTGGGAGAAAAAGAAAAAGGATCTAATAGCAATGATCAGACAATTAGGAAAACCGACTCTGTTTCTCACCTTATCTGCAGCAGAAAGTTGGTGGCCCGAACTTCTTTCATCATTAACCATATGAAACATAATAAGTTAACTATGAAAGAAGCACCTGAAATGAGCAACAATGAAAAAACGCTATTAATTAGGGATGATCCTGTTACGTGTGCTCGATATTTCGATTTCATCTTTCTTAAAACAACTTACAGCAGAGTACAGTATATTTGATCAGCATGCCGTCGAAGATTATTATCGGAGGGTAGAATTTTAAATGCGGAGCTCCTCACACGAACACATGTTTCTCTGGCTGAAAGATTCTCCGAGTTATAATCCATCAAACAAGGAATCAATCAAAGAAGTTATACATTTTATTGGTAAATACATCACTTGCGAGTACAATGAAAATGATCCATACATGGCTCTTCAGAAACACAAACACACATGTACCTGCTATAAAGGTAGGAAGAATAAAATGTCATGCAGATTTCATTTCCCTTTACCTACGATGCCTAGAACCATTATGTTGACTCCATTGCCGGAGGCTGAAAACAGCAATGAAACAAGGGATCACCTGAAGAAGATAAATAAGTTGATGAGCTATTTTTATAAAAAGTTAGAATCAATTTCTTTCGTAGACATTTTAAAGAAACTTGATATGACTGAAATGCAGTACTTGAATGCAGTAAGATCATCTTTGAAGCAAACACGCGTGTTCTTAAAAAGATCTAGTTTAGAAGTTGGTATTAATGCTTACAATAAAGATATGTTGCACTTGTTTGAATCGAACATGGACATACAGCTAGTTCTGGAAGAGTACGGACTGGCAACTTATATAATAAAGTACATAAGTAAAGTAGAATCTGCAATGTCAAAGCTTCTGAGAAATGCAGAGAAAGACGTACAATCAGGGAATCAGAGCTTAAAGGAAAAATTGCGCAAAATAGCCAACGTGTTTTTAAACAGCAGTTTAATGTCTGCTCAAGGAGCAGCTTATTTTCTCTCTATGTCAAAGTGCAGCAAAAAGGTCATCTTTATAAATACTAGTCCGTCACAAGAGCGGGTAGTGATGCTGAAGAACAAGAGAGCTTTATAACAGCTGCCAATCGATTCGGAAGACATTTATATGCAAGATGTTATACAGAAATACTGCCAACGTTCAAAACATTTAGAAAATGTGTGTTTAGCAGAATTTGTGGCTAGTCATTATAAGCCCTACAACAGAACAGTTCATGAAATAAATGATGATGAAGATGCAGACACAGCAGTAAAAAAGAGAGGAAAGCCTGCAGTGATCAGATACAGGAGAAATAAGTTGGCGCAAGATCCCGATAATTATTACAGAGAACGAGTGCTCCTGTTGGTACCATTTAGAGATGAGTTTCATGACATAGAGAGCAAGAATTGCTACAAATTGTATTGTGCTGGATTGGAAGAAATAAAAAATAATGAAAACAAGTTTTCTAATAAAACGGAAAAAGCTCTAGACGAAGCCTTGCAGACAGTTGATAACATTTTTGAAAATGATGACAGCTGTTAGGACGCAGAACTTCAGAACGAAGAAGCAATAAATGAGGTGGACATTTTGGAACAAGGAGGCTTGGAAGGGGCTGATAAACAAGGCATAAATAGATTTGCAATTCCTGGAAGGGTATCAAGAGAAGAAATGTCTGAATTATTGAACAAATTAAATGGAAAACAGAGAGAATTTATTATGCATGTGCTAAACAACTTTAAAACTAACAGGCTGCCAATGAGGATATTTCTAAGTGCCTCTGCTGGAGTAGGAAAAAGTATGGTCATAAATGTGCTGTATCAGACGATAACACATTACTTTGACAGCTTACCGGGAGGTGACCAGGACAAAATTGTAGTATTACTGTCAGGTAAGGCGGCATTCCTGATTAACGGAATCACACTACACACAGCTTTCGCTTTACCTGTGACACAATTTTCTGGCAACATGCCCTCCCTATCCAGCGACTTAGCCAATACGATCAGAGAGAAATTGTTTAATTTTGAGACAGAATATTAGAAGACCCCAAAAGGAGGGTCGTCCATGTGAATGTTTGTTAAAAGTGTAATTCGTTTTTTTTGGTGTTGGTATGAGATAGTTGAATGACGAAGGCATGCTGATGGGGTTCATTGTGACAAACAACTAAGTTTGCACAAAGACGTCATAAATCTTTCCATATTTGATTTTAATATATGTATATAAATAGTAGAAGTGTTTGTGTTCCATAATAAAAGTAGGAGACAATAATTGGGATCGCTTCCCTAACGAGAAAGAACTATTTGCGCGGATGAATACCGCGGAGGAAGGTGAAAAAGGCGGTGTGTTGTGTCAAAAGGACGCCAAGAACTAGTTCACTAGCGTGGGTATCTCCGAGGTAGACGGACGTATTTTTATGTGTACGCGTCATGAAATAGTAAAAGTGAATTTACTAAGTGTTTAGAGACCTTTAATTAAACTTTGGCGACGTTAGGGAAGTTGATCCGCTAACATAAGACTTTCTACTGTGATGTGATTTAAAAATTGTGAACAAGAAGGTGCAAATAAAATGTGTGACTAAAGTTAAACCCAAGTGTATATTCATTCCATCCGTTACCACGACCTTGTAGATAGAAAACGAGTCTCATAGCACAGCCCATTTCATTAAAATCGTAAAAACGGCACCAAAATGGCGCCCAACGTGGGGCTCGAATTTAGGATGGAATGCAAATTACGGGAATTGAACTCACGATAAACATCAAGTGACGCCATATCATCGCGCCAAAAGCGAAAGAAGACGCCATTAGACCATCGTTTGATATCGAGATCAAAACACCAATGAATGGATAATCAACGATACATCAGAACACCGATGCACGGATAATCAACGCGGGAAAACACCGGAGATCATCCAGCGAAGCCAACTGCCCAGGAAACGTACATAACTGGACGAATCAACGAAAAAAAAAAAAAGTAGGATCAAAAATTTTTGTTTTTACATCCAGTTTATTTTCATTTTTATGTTACTGAGAAGCGGCAAAGTAGTGGGACTTTTAACCCTAAGTGAATTGAATAAAGAAACTAAAATGTCGCGAAAAGAGATAGAAACAGGAGTGGGGGAAGGGGCAGATAGGCCTAGTTATCAGGTAGAACCAGAAAGTGAGGAACAGCTAGCGATAGGGAAAGACCAAAGGTTATTAATGATCATGTTTGAAAGACTGGAACAAAGTTTAGGTCAGAGTATAGAACAAAAACTAGAACAAAATAAAAAAGAAATAGGTCAGAAAATGGAACAAAATAAGGTAGAATTAAAACAGGACATGGAACAAAATAAGGTAGAATTAAAACAGGACATGAAACAAAATAAGGTAGAATTAAAGCAGGACATAGAACAAAGTTTAGGTCAGAAAATGGAGGAAGTGAGAAAGGACTTAGAACAGAAAATGGAATTAGGAAGACAGAACTTAGAACAGAAAATGGAATTAGGAAGACAGAACTTAGAACAGAAAATAGAATTAGGAAGACAGGAGTGTAAAGAAAATATGAAAGTAATGGAAACTAATTTAAAATTAGTACATAAAAACTTAAATGAAACAAAGGAAGCCTTAGAAGCTAGGATAGAAATCGTAGGAGATAGGATGGGAAAAATAGAATCAGAAATGAGAGAAAATAAGATTGTATTAGAAGGAGAAATTGCTAGATGTAGAGATGAAATAACAGAATGTAATACAAGTGTAGACTGTAAGATTACAAATGTAAAAGCAGAAATAACTGAGGAATTAAGGAAAGAGATTGAGGTAGTAAAGAAAGACATTATTAATGAAACTGTAGAACAAATTGTAATTCCTAAATTTAAGACGATGACTGATGTGGTGCATTTGCAACAGGATGCTATAAATGATATGAAACAAAGTCACTTAGAAATAAAGAATGATTTAAAATCAATTTGTGAAGAAATGAAAAAAGGGAAAGAAAGTTTGGCTAATGTAAATTATGTTGTATATGCACTACAAAGGCAAGATGATTTAGATGTAAGTAATGTACAAGATGAGAGTTATTTGAATAATGTACAAAATGTTGACTCACCATACAGAGAAAGAGGTTCACAACCAAACAATGACACGACACACAACACATGTTACACCAACAGCATATTACATGAAATCACACCACCTACATTTGACGAGGAGAAGGGAGACGATCCAAAACTTTTCGTTAAAGAGATGGAAGAGTATTTTAAAGTGAAAAGGATACCAAATGAGCTTAGGATGATGATAGTTAAGAAAAGCTTAAAAAACAAGGCATTAGAATGGCTCAGGTTAACACTAGCTGGTCATGAGTCGTATAGTTCATTCAGAAATTTATTCCTATCAAAGTATTGGGGCCCAGCTAAGCAAAAGCAAACTAGGGTAGAACTAGCAACAGGTAGATATGATCCAACCAAAGGGTTATCCCTAGTCGATTATTTTATGAAAGTAGCCAACAAAGGAAAGCTATTAGACCCCAACTTGTCAGAAGCAGAGCTAATTACCAGTATAACAAGACATTTCCCAGACACAGTGAGAACAGGGTTAATTGTTGCGAGGCCAGTAGACTTTGCAGATATGATAGAATTGCTGACAGCCTTCGAAACACAAAATGGTCGGCCTAATGAGCATAGACATAGGAACGGTCACCCAAACTCACCCATCTTAAACCGGAGCACGGCTACGAAGAACCAGAATGAGGGAGAAGATAGAAATACTAGGAGCACCCATGAAAGGGGGAGAGGGGCACACCATTTCCCACAACCACATAATCATGGCGAGAGGATGGAGAACACAAGACAGCGGTACCACGACACAATACCAAGGGGTGAATCGAGATACAGAACATATACATATGATCGTGGAAGACCAAGAGACCGTACCCATCAGGTGAATCACATACGATTCTGTAGGGAATACTTCAACAACGAAAGACCGTCATACGACAGAGGTTCACACCAAAGGGGCAGAGACCAATGGTGCACTGGCAACATAAGACAGCAGGAAGTAGATGAAAACGTGCCAAATAGGGCAGATGCTGCACAGAATACAGAAACAACAACCACCACCAACACTCAGGGAAATTACAACAACTAAGTTCATCCCAACCGAGTGGATGACAAACAACAAAATCTCAGCAACTTACAATTGACATCGACACCATGATGGCTACACAGAGAGAAAGATGGGACCACTGGTCATAACAAAACAGTTGGGTGACCACACGTATGAGCTACAGAATACAAATGGCAAGTTGGTAGGAAGATACCATAAAAATAAAGTAAAACCATACAAAGAAAGGACCAAATAGTCTTTGCCAACAAATATGTAAGGCAGAAATAGTAGAGATGATGGAAAATAACAATTTTTAATGGGTTACTTATAGAAAATTATGTTCAGATTAGAAATTACAACAAGAAAGAAAATCAACATAGTCATTGGCTATATCGACCACAAAGAGCATTGTCAACAAAGACAGATGAGGACACTGATTGTCATCAAAGAAATGAATTATAGCGATGGAAAATAATGTGTTTTTGACATAAGGATGTCAGGGACAAAAATAAAAAGGAATCAATTGTGATGACAAAGATAAAAATATTTCGACACAAAGATGTCGAGGGTGAATTGAGAAGAAAAATAATACAATTGCAGAATAATTATAAGTATAGGAGTTTTCTCTTATAGAGATAAGAGACAAAGAGGTGACAATTAGTGAAGTAAGAAAAACCATAATCAGAAAAGCAATGCCCATGAATTAAGATGGATATAGCCAATGCTAAGCTCGAAGAAATGTTGAACCAAATAATAATGAATAAGAACCCAATTAAGAAAAATGGTACCATTAGTAACATCAGAGTTTAAGAACCGACTCAATGACCTGCCTATACATAATAAGCTTACAAGACAAAGAAGGCAAAGAACTGAATAAAATATTGCCATAAATATGATCATAATCATTAGCTCAAAATTTGTATCCTGTTTTTCTCTCCTCATAACAAAGAACATAGGTCAAAAGCCACATAATAAACCATGATACACTTAAATTATATTGGTGTCAACGTCAAATGTACAATAACTGAGTATGTGTTGTATAATAACTGAACATGTGTGGTACAATAACTGAATATGTATTGTATGATAACTGGATATGTTGTATAATAACTGAATGTGTATTGTATAATAACTGGATATGTTGTATAATAACTGAATGTGTTGTACAATAACTGAATATGTATTGTATAATAACTAAATATGTGATGTATAATAACTGAACATATATTGTGTAATAATTGAATATGTGAAATTTATAAAGACGTGCTGTGTCATGCCAAAACAAAAGACAAAGACAAACAGCGAAGAAGACTGTAAAGAAAAGAAAAAAAATATTGTACAAAGTGATTGCATCAGAGGAGTGAGGAGAAGGATTGTTGTGTTTCAAGATTGTAAATATAGGTGACAACTTGAAAAACAAAACAAGGGGCATATGAGACAGAATATTAGAAGACCCCAAAAGGAGGGTCGTCCATATGAATGTTTGTTAAAAGTGTAATTTGTTTTTTTGGGTGTTGGTATGAGATAGTTGAATGATGAAGGCATGCTGATGGGGTTCATTGTGACGAACAACTAAGTTTGCACAAAGACGTCATAAATCTTTCCATATTTGATTTTAATATATGTATATAAATAGTAGAAGTGTTTGTGTTCCATAATAAAAGTAGGAGACAATAATTGGGATCGCTTCCCTAACAAGAAAGAACTATTTGCGCGGATGAATACCGCGGAGGAAGATGAAAAAGGCGGTGTGTTGTGTCAAAAGGACGCCAAGAACTAGTTCACTAGCGTGGGTATCTCCGAGGTAGACGGACGTATTTTTATGTGTACGCGTCATGAAATAGTAAAAGTGAATTACTAAGTGTTTAGAGACCTTTAATTAAATTTTGGCGACGTTAGGGAAGTTGATCCGCTAACATAAGACTTTCTACTGTGATGTGATTTAAAAATTGTGAACAAGAAGGTGCAAATAAAATGTGTGACTAAAGTTAAACCCAAGTGTATATTCATTCCATCCGTTACCACGACCTTGTAGATAGAAAACGAGTCTCATAGCACAGCCCATTTCATTAAAATCGTAAAAACGGCACCAATTTGAAGCTGCTAAGTATTGACGAGATATCGATGGTTGGAAGTGAAATGTTCAGCAGAGTCGATAGCAGAGTGCGACAGATAATGAGTATTGACGTCTCTTATGGAGGAGTTTCGGTAATAACAGTCGGTGACCTTCATCAGTTACCACCTGTAATGGACAATCCAATTTATAAATTTGCTTCAAATGAATTCGCTTCATCAATCGATAGAAATCCACTGTGGGATGAGTTTGAATTTTATGAATTAACAGAAATAATGAGGCAAAGAGATGAACTAGATTCTAAAGTAAGAACAAATTAGAAACTAGAAGTTTTTAGTTTCTAATTTGTTCTTACTTTAGAATCTTGTTGCTTCACTGTTAATAGCTTCAATTTTTCCTTATTTAGATGAACTAGAGTTTGTAAAATTCTTAAATAATTTAGCTATTGGGAAAATAAGCACAAGCAACACTAAATTAATAAATTCTAGAACTGTGGAAACAAATGAAGTGACTGAGAGCGCAATAAGATTATTTACAAGAAACATAGATATACAGGAATATGACAAGAGAATAACAAACCATGCTGCTGAAGAGTTCGTATCGGTAGCAAGGGATTTCATTATAGGAAAAGTATCTGAAAGCACTAAAAATGGCATCTTGAGTGCAGTGAGAAAAAAAAAAAAAGATAACGGAAGTCAATGGATTGCCTCATGAATTGAGGTTAAAAATCGGTATTAAGTACATGATAACGAGCAACATAGATGTAGAGGACGGTTTAGTCAATGGAGCATGCAGCATACTCAAAGAAATTGATTTAAAACCCAATTCCGGTGAACCAAATATAATATTCCTGGACTTTGGTGACGAAAATGTTGGTCGAAAAGCAAGAATGGTACGATTCAGTTATATGAAAAACAAAAATATTAATAAAAATTTTACTCCATCAGATTTAAAAAGGCAAATACTAAATGTATCAAACAAGCTGGAGCAACAAGTAATTCGAATACAGTTTCTGGTTGTGTGCGCCGAAGCATTTAGTATTCATAAAAGTCAAGGACAAACATATAAAGAAATATGCATCGACTTTACAAAATGCAAAAGAATTAGTAGGTCAATGATTTATGTTGCTTTGAGCAGAGTGGCCACTTTGTCTGGGTTATACCTTATAGGTGAAGTTAAATATCCCCAGGCCCCTAGAGGCAGTGACCCTATAATGGCAGAAATGTTTAGATTAAGACAAGAAAAATGTCTGAAATTGTCTTATAATACTTTAAGGGAGGACAGAGGAATAAAAATCATCTACCAAAATGTTAATTCACTGCAGAATAAAATAGATTGTATAAGGTCAGATCAATGGTACAGCTATGGGGACATACTAATATTCAGTGAAACTTTAGCCTCTCTTCAACATAAATTGAGTATAGATGGTTTCAGAGAAATGTTACGAATTGAATTTTCAAAAAAATCACGAGGAATATGCATATATACCAGGTGAGTCAGCTGCCCCTTATTCTAGAGTTTTATGCAATCCGCATTTTATACCCCAACATGAAAACATCGACCCCATTACTAGGTTCTACCCGCGTATTTAACATGGATGTTAAACTCGATGAAATTAGTACTAATATAGATGATGTCACATCGCTTTTTAATATATTCGTAATTAGACAGCTGACGTTTGCACTTCTGTAAATGTTTACTGGAACCAGCGAATATTACATCTTAAACGGAATGTTTACCTCACATGTTACTAGGTAGCTCAGTTGGAACGAGCGCAAGACTCCGAGGTAATTTGTCTGCTGTGAAGGTGGTTCAAATCACCTGCATGTACTAATTTTTTTACCATGCAACCCTCACAATTTACAAACTATTATTCTGTAAACTGTTATTATATTCATTTTTATTGTTTTATTTATGTTTTATGACATTGTTTGATGTTTCTTTATTGGTGAACTACAAATATGTACTTGTTTAAACACACCTATAGGTAGGTGCAATTGAAATAAGGATCATTCATACACATTTGAACACAGAAAGCAAGGAAATTACATTGTCAGAGTTTAACATGGGAGTTAAACTCAATTTTGCACACAATGAATTATTGTGCTATTAAAAATGTAGACAACCAAAAACGATTTAAATTATAATGTCCTAAACCCTCAGGGACTTCATAATTAGATTATTGTGAATTCGGTTTCCAAGTTTTGATGAACATAAAAAAAAATATTTACAATGCTGAGACTCGAACCTGTGTCATTGGGGGTTAGCACAGAGGACCCATCACAATCCTATTCAGCTATTTCGAGACTTAACTAAAAGTGCGTACCACTTCCAATAGTAGGACTTGTATGCCTGGCACTATGCCATTGCCACCTCGCAAGTTTTTGGGCTTGATTTAGCCTTTTAAGACAGTTTTAATCACTTACTGGGCATTTTAATATTATTACTTAAATGGCAAAAGCTGTTATGCATATTAATTGAGATGCACGAGGCGTAGTTCACGCAAAAATGCAAATAAACTGTTGTTTAATAATATGTCCATTTTGACTGTATGGGTCCATGATGGATGAGGCGTGTCTAAACTTTTCCCAATTTTTGCCAGCCAACCCCTGCTCTAAGTACAAGAATCCGCCATTTTCTTTTTAGCTGACGTTAGTGTATTCATATAATAGGTCCATTTTTTCCGAGCCGTTTACTGAATTATGTTGCTATATATACTCTAATAAAAAGTTTGTAAAATCGGCTGGGAACCAGAATTCGCTCTCAGTAAACAAGTCGTATGTTTTTGAGGTGTACTTTAGCAAGGAGTACATTCTGTCCCTTAAAGCACTGTTGCTCTCAATTTTGCGCATTCCTCTCTTTAAGAACGTCAAGCAATACATTTTAGTAAGTGCAAAACTGGACTAAGGTGCACATGCCGTTAGATGGGTGGCCTACCTTCCAAAAAAATAAGGCGCGGCTGACTCACCTGGTATAAAAGAAGAGATTCAAGTACAGGATGTAAATTACATTAATACTGTAGATAATGCCGGCCACATTGATTTAATTTCATTTCAAATTAAGAAGCACTACATAGTCTGTGGATACAAGTCTCCCAGAGCCAGAAATAATACTTTTGAAGATGCTATACATAAAGTTTTTAAAAATATAAATTTGGATCAAATCATATTAATGGGGGATTTTAATTACAATAATTATGAGGAAACAAAAAACAAATATATATCAAGCTATTTGGGTAGATTTAATTTAAGAAGCAAGCTGAATACTAGCATTTCAACAACAAACTTTAATACCCAAATAGACATCATATTTTCCAATATTGACATTTCAGCAGGTGTATATGAAACATTCTTTTCTGACCATAAGCCTATATATGCAGTGTTAAACATAACATAGAAGGGGCACATTATGCAATGATCCTACTCAGACAGGGGCACGCGCCACCTGCAGTTGCTGATAACTTCAAGTCATCCCATATTCTAAGTGTATATATGTTGTTGTTAGCTAATGCTGGATTTCTGACAGTGAAGTCATTAATCCTTAAGTGTATATATAAGCATGGCAATAATTTTTAACTAAAGTATAACAATTTCTGTTACATATTATATGAGGCCTGCGATTGCAACAAGATATATCCTGTGTGAAACTTGAACTTCTAGAGATACTGAAATATAAGTCCAGGTGCAGTGGCGCCCGAAATAACAAGGTTATCATTATCAACTTCATAGGATGGAGGATGCAAGAGAGGTCTCAATGAGCAGAAATGTGGCAGACATCCAGTGGGGGACGCTACTTGCATTGCAGTGTTGCGCAACCACCAGATTTTTCTCTAAATTGTTCTGCATTAAATCACTACATCATTTTAATTTAATTGTACTTTAGAATTGACGAAAGAATAAAACTATTCCAAATTTGCATTTTACGAATTCCAATGTAAGACAGCGATTTTTACTTTCTCTACTACGTATAGTAAAGGAGAGGAAGTATTGTATGAATGTTACACCCAAAAATACGATATCGAGATTTCACGAAAATAGCCCTACCCTAAATTACCCTTTACTTGGAAAATTTTTCGAAAATTTTGATTTTCTTGAAAATGGCTCTAACGATTTTGATTAAAATGTCATATGTTTGAGATATTTTGATGACAAATGAAATGTATATCTTGAATTTTCTGGCTATAGCCCCTGTAGTCGTATTTACTCTGGACAACTTTTACATAACTGGTAAACCGTTAGAGATAGACGAAATCATACTATACAAAAAATATAGATCTTACTAAAATACACAATTTATGTCCGAATACATTTTCTTGTAGGGTGAACCATTTTGGAGATATTCCTTGTTATGTGTGTGAGTTTCGTAAAACTTAAAACTTTCGTGAAATGGATCATCATTGTTCATTTTTTTATATGTTAAGGGTGCAAAGAGAACATAATCTCAAATCTTTAAAACATTTGATTCTCACATAAAGCCTGCTGTATTCTAACATTCCCCTTGCACCTACAAGGAAATAAGCAATAAGATAAGTTGCACAAATGTTTATCTTAACTAACACGAAGGAGATATAGGAATAAGAGTTTGTAAGAATGGTTAGTACAAGAGTAGAGAAAGTCATGTGAGTGCAACACATCAGATTTTTTTCAATAAAATTGTAGTGTATTTTTTTTTTGAAGAATAAGAAGCACAATCCGAGCAACTGCACTCAAATGTAACCCTGTCAGCTTCCAAGCATGCCATTATACTGGTTATTTTACTTGGACCCTCCCTGTCCTTTACTACAGGCACATTTGACTGCAGTTATCGGGATATGAACTCAAGACTTTTGGATTTAAATGAATGGCCAATCCATTATGTATCACTCTAATGATCACGGCTATTCGAATCACTATGGCAGAGATGTCTTTGAAAAGGATACGAAAACTGGTTTGTATGAATATATTGAAGGTCGAATAGAGAAAGATGTTATTGTGTTTCCTAAAAGAAAAGTGAGTAGAGAAACCCCTGTGAATGTAATATATGGTATATCTATTTCAGTCATAGAACATGGTATGTTGAAGGGTGAGTAGGGCAGGATATGTGAATTTATTACGTAAAAGAAAAGCAAGTAGAGAAAAACATGTGAATGTTACTTTGTATAGTAAATGGATAGAATACAAATAATCTACATAAAAAATACATATACATCCCAAACTTTGCGGTGATTGGTCAAGAGGTTTAGGAACACATAGAGGACAAACACACATTCATTTTTATATACAGGGTGTAAATGAATAACACTGCACAAATTTTACTGGTAATAGACGGTTCATAGGCAATCAATTTGAGATAGGAAACCTGTGGTCTAGGATTACAAATTACAGAACTGTGCCTTAAAATTGTTTAGGGGTATGCACACCACTGATCATGTCCACTGCAGCTCTGAATGCATGATGAGAAAATAAGTGGGCAAATTTTGTACCCTGTCTATTTAGTGTAATGGATATGGTACCAGGACAGCGAAGGTACACATATACGAGGGGGTGTCAAAAAATAACCGGAATAGTTTTTTTACTGGAAAATGCTGCTCACCTTTATGCAAATTCCATTACACACCTTCAAAGTATTCTCCCTCGGACACAATACAGCGATTCCAGTGTTCAGGCCAATGTTCAAAACACTCCCTGAAGCCCCTTCTTGATAGTCTGTTGAGTACACCTGAAATTTTATTGTTTAGCTCTAGATCACTATGAAAATGATGACCCCGAAGCTCTTTTTTTACTGCAGGAAATAGGTGGAAGTCACACAGGACTAGGTCCGGTGAATAAGGTGGATGTGGTGATTGTTTCCTGAGTCTTGACGGTGCAATGAGTCCCCGCACTATCCTAATGAAGGATCCATCCCGTTTGAGCAAGATTTGGTCGTTTTGTTGCAATTTTCCTCCTTAATGGCCACTACAGTAGCTCACAATAGTTATTCGCAGTAACAGTATGTTGCTTATCCACCACATGATCATAAGCCTTGCTTATCGAAAAAGACAAGATGCATCACTTTTCCTGCACTTGGTTGAACTTTCACCTTTTTGGGCTTTGGACTTGAAGGATGTTTTCATTGGGCACTTTCCTACTTTGTCTCTAGGTCAAAATAATGAAACCAGAATTCGTCGCATGCGATGATTTTGTCTAAAAAATCTGGTTCTCACTGAAGGCTTCCCTTAAATTGTTGACACGTCATCACACGGTGAGCCTTCTGTTCATCACTGATCACATGAGGCACCCACTTTGCTGCAACTTTTCTATACTCCAGAGCATTTCGTACAAAGAAATCCATAAGATATATTCATAATCTCTGCAATCTTTGTCAACGATAAATGACGGTCTTCCCGCAACATGACATCAATTGTGTTGACGTTGATGTCTGTTTTTGAAGTTGACAGTCTTCCGGGATGTGGAGCATCCTCAAGGTCATTTTTACTCTCCCGAAATCGTTTATACCATTCAAACACTTGAGTTTTCCCCATTGCTTGCTCTTTGTAGGCTTGCTGCAACATTTCCAATGTTTGTGATGCAGTTTAGTCAAGAAGAATGCAAAATCTAATTGATGCGCGCTGCTGCAACTTGAGATCCATGTTGGGTACAGTAAACACGGCCTCACACTACTCCTGCTACCCTCCAACTGAGCACCTCCAGGCCAATGACGTGTATGCCATTTCGTCACTCAAGGCCAGACCTCTCCGGTACTACCAACACCCATCTCATGCGCGGGTGCTTTAAAATGCAAAAAAATAATTCCGGTTATTTTTTGACACCCCCTCGTATTAGAAACACAGGTTCAAATACCCATAACCGCATATTTTTTATGTTCTTTTTTCTTTCTTCTTATAAACATAAGTTGAAAAACTTGAATTGATATTAACATTACAATACAATAGATAGATACAAGCAGAACAAAGGTAAGGAAATAAATAATGAGTAAGTGCATGCTTAATTTAATTTGATTTACAGGAAACGTTTGTGTCATGTTGTAATTTTTCATTTAACTAATGTTTAAATTTTTGTTTCAAATTCGTTTAGCTATTATTTACATTTGCATGATCTAAATAGTAGGTACACAATGAGAACTTCGTATTCACTTAAATGAGATGATTTAAGCCTAACTAACCACTTAGAAACAAATAAATAATTGATAAGGACTTGAAAGAGCTACATGTGACTGAATTCTTATAAACATAAGTTGAAAAAGTTGAATTGATATTAACATTACAATACAATAGATAGATGCAAGCAGAACAAAGGTAAGGAAATAAATAATGAGTAAGTGCAGGTTTCATTTCTTGGTACCTTGATGATAAATTGAGTGATATGGTAAGAGAAAGAATACCGGCAGGTAAAAGAGCTTATTATGCAAAATAAAAAGATTTTCTCTTATGGAATTATAACCAGAAATACTAAACTCAAAGTTTATAATACATCAATATGGCCAGTAGTAACCTATGGGTCTGAGGTTTGGTCTACCACAATGAACAATGAATGATGAAAAGGCTTTGCGGTCTTTCAAGAGAATACTCAAAAAAATGTTTGAACTTGTACATTGTGATGCACAGAATTGGACAGTGAGAAACAATCAAGAAGGTCAAGATATTGTTAGATTTATGAAATCCCAGAGAATTAGATGGTTGGGATACCTGGAAAGAATGGAGGATGAGCAGAATCCAAAAAAAATGTGAAAGGGGAAAATATTTTCACAAAGAAGGAAAGGCAGAACAAGGTGAATGGATTGTGTGTAGGAAGATCTTGCTGCAATGGGAGTCAGAGGCTGAAGAAGGAAGGTGCATGATGCACGAGAATGGAAGAAAATAGCAGGAAAGGTCAAGGCCCAATCAGGCTGAAGAGCAACAAAAGAAGAAGGTGCAGGTTTCAAAGCAACTGCTCAAAATGGTGACCTCTAACATCAAAACATAGGCGACATTGATGCTGAAGTGATTTGCGAACCCTGTTGAGCATTCCTGGTGCATTGGGAATCCCATTACTGGCTGCAATAATGCAGGCAACCAGCATTTCCTCAGGGTCAATTAATGATGAATACGCCATAGTCTGAAGATCACCCCAGAAAAAGAAATCCATGGGATTGAGATTCGGTGAACGAGGCAGTCAAGGCACGGTAGGATATCTCTTCCAATCCAACGATTGGGGAAGACTCGATTCAGATGCTCCTGTAGTACGCTTATACCATAATAAGCAGGAGATCCATTGTGTTGGAAATGCAGTTGAGCATGAACATCAAGCAGCACATTTTCCAAAAGGGCTGGCAGTACATCCTTCAGAAACATAACTGTTGCCACGCAGTCGAGGAGGAAGAAGGTATGGCCCAATGACGTGATCAGAATCAATGCCAGCCCATATGTTCACCATAAACTGTCGTTGGTAGCTCTTCTAAACAGTAGCATGTGGGTTTTGTATGTCCATATGTGACTATTCTTGTAGCTAAAATTGGCCCATGCTTAGAAAACATGGCTTCATCGGTGAACAAAACCACTGAAAACAGTTCCGGTGGCTGCCTTAAGGCCCATTCGCAAAACTGCAAGCATAACTCACAATCTTCTGGAGTTTAGGCTTGCACCTTTTGTAGATGGAAGGGGTAGAGCTGGTTCTCATGCAAGACTTGCTGTACCCTTGTGTGGTTAACGCCCTTTGTATGTGCAATAGCACGGGTGCTGGTTGACGGTTCCTGTTCCAGTAAAAGCAGTACATTTTGTTCAAATTCTGGAGTGAGATGGGTACGTCTTGCATCACAATCTGCTTTATTTGGTGCCACAGAACCACGTTCTCACAAACGCCGATCTACAGATTTGAAAGTATTCTGATGGGACTGCCATCTATTGGGGTACCTTTTGCTGCAAATCCATGCAGCTATTGCAGAACAACCTCCTGCTTCACCATACACTAGGTGCTTATCAGCCAATTTGCCAAAGTGTAATTTTGCTCCATGTTCCCACAGCACCTATTTAACAATGTCATTGTGTGCCGAAGGAAATAGAGAATGAGATGTGGGTAGCTTGAGCAGGAAACAGTCAGCACATGGTGGTGTTAGTGTCTTCCAGGGTTATTAAGGTCACTTATTGACAGTATTAGACATTTGTCATGCTAACACATAGGTATTCGGCACCTCTTTTGGGGAGTCGTATTACTTTGTGCTATTACTTGGTTGAACATTTTGTGAACTGTTTACAGCAGGTCAACTCTTAAGATTGGAAATTACTCTTATTGACATGGACAATTATAGCCAACAGACAGCTTCAGGCCAATTGCAATACATAATCTCCCAGCCTGTCATCAGATGTGAAAAGAAGCAAATAGTCGTATTTTGCTATTTTAAAGCTAACACACAACATTGCTCTCAAAATGGAAAAGAAATGGGGGAAAAAAACTTATCCCCTCTACGGGTTTGAACTCGATTTCTCAGCTTTCATTAAGTCCACAGTCAGTCAGCATAAACGTGCGACCAAAGCACATGTTTTAGAAGTTCCCCTATATTTCTTTAGCCGCTTGCCACAACCTGTTATCCATTGCAGTGGTATGCAGCCACATGTTAAGTCTCCAATTTATGTGCTTTTGGTAATGCTACAATTTAGAAATGCTCTTCAGAGAGACAGCAGACAGACTTTACTACGTTCCTAATAAGCATCATTTCCGTTTCTGTGGATAATATTGACATATTTCTTTCTGGTTATGATTTGTTGGTCACAATCTCTAATTACTTTAAATACGTATAACTTTGAGAGGTAGAACTGGAACTTAAAAATTCAATGCCAAGGCTGGGATTTGAACCACAGACCCTCCACTTACTAGGTGGGTGTTCTAACCATTGAGCTACTGTGACAACCTACCAGAATGACATTGAATACTGAAACCAGTTCGTATTTCTCCTGGTAAACCACAAAGGCAGTCTCACATCAGAGACAACTACCCCAATGTTGACTTACTATTGTAAGTACTTTATGTCCTGGAATTAAATAACCTTCAGATGGTAATTATTATTTATTTATGCCAACAAACTTCCTGTTGGTGTTTTTAAACACACAAGCTGTGTGTGGGCAATGTTTGAGAGGTAGAGCTGGAACTTAAAAATTCCTAGTAAGCGGAGGGTCTGTGGTTCAAATCCCAGCTATGGCATTGAATTTTTAAGTTCCAGTTCTACATCTCAAACATTGCCCACACACGGCTTGTGTGTTTAAAAACACCAACAGTAAGTTTGTTGGCATAAATAAATAATAATTACGTATAACTTATTAATTTGATATTGTAGACCATTGGTTTCCTATCTCAAATTGTCTATGAACCCTCTATTACTAGTAAAATTTGAGTGGTGTTATTCATTTACACTCTGTACATATGCAGACTACAGCTTAGAAAAGGCAGTATTGCTTCCATCTGAAAATTTGACATATCTTAAGATGGCATGAATAGCATGGAGGACCTCTATACAGAAAATTACATGACATGTATGTTTTGTAACAGAAAAGAGAGTGGAGAAAACCGTGTGAATGTAAGTTGTATAGTAAAATGGATAGCACAGAAACCTTTTTCATGAAAAAATACATATAAAGAACCCAAAATAAACAAATAAATAAAAACACAGTGAAAACAATATGCAAAAGCACTTTTGAACAACCTCAAAACCACAGGAAGAAAACCAGAGAAAGCTGTGTGACCCTAAGATGTTGCATTTCTAACTCAATCATTAGGAAATTGTACAAATTGTTTGCAGTAGGGGGAGTAGAGAAAAAAATGTGAATGTGTTTTGTAAAAGAACCATAAGCAAAGATAACTGTGTTAATGTAATGGGTTGCATTTCAATTTCAAACTTATGGAAAATTGTATGAATTGTTTGTAAAAGCGAGAGTAGAGAAAGAAGTGTGATTGTGTTTCATAAAAGAAGTGTGAAGAGAAAATCATGTGAATGTAATGTGTTGCAATTCTATTTCAATCAGAAAATTGTATGAATTGTATATTAAAGGGTGAGTATGGAAGGATACGTGAATTTATCACTTAAAAGAAAAGTGAGGAGAGAAAACAATGTGAAATGTTACATTGTACAGTAAAGTGGATAACATACAAACTTCCTCCATGAAAAAATACATATACATATCGAATTTCGAAGTGATTGGTCAAGCGGTTTAGGAGCGCATAGAGGACAAACATACATTCTTTAATTATTTATTTATGCCAACAAACATACTGTTAGTGTAGTGGAAGGTCTGTGGTACAGATTCTAGCTGTGGCATTGTTCCGATTCTACCTCTCATACAAACATTTATTTATATATAGACTACTGCTTAGTAAATGAAGTATTGCATGAATCTAAAAATTTGGCATATCTTAACCATTAAATGTGCATTTGAGCAACATATAAGTTTAAGTTTTCAGACACTTTATTATTGCCTCCTTCCTAATTTCTTGCCATGATAACCAAAATGCATGGAATTCAAGTATTTGCAGCTGTCTTCTATTGTAAAAATACCAAATTTTTTCAATAAAACTGTAGCCTTTTTTTGAAGAATAAGAAGCAAACTCCATACAACTGCAGTAAAATGGATAGCATAAAAAGCTTCATCATGCAAAAACACATACATGCTGAATTTTGAGGTGATCAGTCATGCGGTGTAGGAGCGCATAGAGGACAAACATACAACATTCACATATACGAGGGTGGTCTGAAAAGTTTCCGACCTCAACATTGAGACAGAATATTAGAAGACCCCAAAAGAAAACCATTTATGTGAATATTTGTTAAAAGTGTAATTTGGTTTTTTTTTTTATGTTGGTATGAGTTGGTTAAATGGCGAAAACGTGTTAGTAATGTTCATTGTTACGAACAACTAAGTTTGCCCAAAGACGTCATAAATCTTTCCATATTTGATTTTAATATATATGTATAAATATTAGAATTATATGTGTTCCATAATAAAAGTAGGGGAGGATGGTTAGGGATGTGTGTGTAATCAAGGCTAAGGACGTATTGGTGTAACGTGTGAACATAGAACTTTCACCAGACTTTCATCAAGCATTAGTTCCACTAAATAAAAAAGTGGAAAGGTTTTAAATCATTTAAAACAGTGCTAGGAGAATTTATTTTAATGTAAAATATAGAAAAAGTGTTAATAAAATAATATATTGTGGTGAAGAAACATCGTGTGATTTTTCAGTCCATCCGTTACCACGCCCTGAGATCACAAAGATCTCAATAGCTCAAAGACCTAACGAAGATTAATTATAAAAACTGCACCAACATAAAGATGGCAGCACTCGTAAATAAAAGCTAGTAAATTTCATTGTTTATCTATTGACAGTTACTCACCAAAGTTTCAGTCATTTTGGACGCTCAGTTGTTATGTAACAGTCGTTTGAGTGAGTTGATGTGTTTTTATGAAAATGGACAAAATCAAGTATTGAGCTGTCATTAAATATTTGTTTTTGAAAGGCAATACGCCTACGCAAATCAAAGATGAGTTGGATTCTGTGTATGGGGACTCTGCACCATCATTTACCACAGTGAAATTTTGGGCAGCTGAATTTTAACGTGGCCGTAAGAGGTTGGGAGATGATGAACATTCGCAACGTCCAAAAACTGCAACTACCGACGAAAACATTGCCAAAGTTCACCAAATGGTGCTAGACGACCGCCAAATTAAAGTGAGAGAGACAGCAGAGGCTATGAACATGTTTAAAAGAACATGTTTGTCACATATTAAATCAACATTTAGATATAAGAAAGCTGTCCGCACGTTGGGTGCCACGTTTGCTCACGTTAGACCAAAAACGTGATCGAATGAACATTTCCAATGCTCTGTTGGCGCAGTTTAGGCGCAATACATTGCAGTTTTGGTGCCGATTAATGAAATAGATGAAAGTAGATGAAACTTGGATTCACCATTATACGCCTGAAACAAAAATACAGTCCAAACAGTGGATGGCAAAGGGGGAACTGGCTCCAAAAAAAAGCAAAAACTTTTTTCGGCTGGGAAAGTGATGGCGACTGTTTTTTGGGATAGTCATGGAGTTATTTTAATCGATTATCTTCAAAAAGGAAAAACCATTACAGGAGCATACTACGCATCATTACTTGACAAGCTGAAGGCAGAACTTGCGGAAAAATGGCCAAATTTGCAGAAAAAGAAAATTCTGTTTCACCAAGACAACGCACCGTCTCACACCTCAGTGGTTGCAATGGCGAAAATCCACGAATTACGGTTTGAACTGCTTGACCATCCGCCTTACTCACCAGATCTAGTCCCAAGTGACTTCTTTTTGTTCCCTCATCTGAAAATTGCGCTCGGAGGACAGAGATTTTCGTCAAATGAAGAGGCAATCACCTTCGTGAACAATTATTTTGCAGAGAAAAATGCCAAGCACTATTTGGATGGGTTACAGAGATGGGAGCATCGCTGGGAGAAGTGTGTAGAGTTACAAGGAAACTATGTTGAAAAATAAAATAAAAATTTCTGAAAAAATGTTTCGTATCTTTATTAGGTCGGAAAATTTTCACACCACCCTGGTATAACTACTGCTTAGAAAAGGAAGTGTTTCATGCATTTGAAAGTTTGATGTATCTTAACCCTTTAATGGGCAGCATGCCGTATGAGTAACATATAAATTTGTTAAGTTTTCAGATACTTAATTGGCTTCTTCTTTCTAATTTCTTGTTATGATAACCTAAATACATTGAATACAGGTATTTGAGCTGTCTTACATTGTAAAAATATTAAATTCTTTCCATAAAACTATTATTTTGTTTTAAAGAAGAAGCAAAATCCATGCAACTGCAGTAAAATGGATAGCATACAAATCTTCTCCATGAAAGAAATACATATATGTGCCAAATTTTGAGGTGATTGGTTAAAGCAGTTGTGGAGCGCATAGAAACATACAAACATTCATTTATATATATATGATTTGTTGCACTCACATGACTTTCTCTACTCTTGTACTAACCATTCTTACAAACACTTATTCCTATATCTTCTTCGTATTAAGATAATCATTTGTACAAATTATCTTAATTACTTATTTCCTTGTAGGTGCAAGGGGAATATTAGAATACAGTAGGCTCAGTGCGATAGTCAAATCTTTTAAAGATTTGAGATTCTCTTCCCTTTGCACACTTAACATAAAAAAATGAACAACGATGTTACATTTCACAAAAGTTTTTTTCCAAAACTCATGCACATAACAAGGAATATCTCTGAAGTGGTTCACCCTACGAGAAAATTTATTCGGACATAAATTGTGTATTTTAGCAAGATCTACATTTGTAGTATTTACTCAGGGGTCTCCATCTAGGGGATATGTGAATAGCGACCACAAGGTACCCAAGCTGAGCAGAACATTACTTCCACTTACTGCTGTTTTGCTCCCCACTGTAACTTTTCTATCTGACCTTACCTTGGTCATCTCTTGTTCTCTTCCGACCCCGATGCTATTAGGGTTCCCGAGGGCTAGGGAGTCTTTATTTTTCCAATCTCTCCATTTCTCTAATTTCTCTATAAAATATTAACCCTTAACATGCTGACCTGTCATGGCATGTAATGCGTCCTCTGATTGGTAATCAGAGGATATGGTCGGTGAATTTATTTTGATAACTCTCCCGGTTAGGTAGGTGAGACCCGTAAACCAACGACAGGTGTGGTCCTCCAGACATTCTGGGGGTTGTGAGAGAGCGATGTGGCCGCCAAAACATAAAAATATGGTGCTCTCTAAAAAGCGGTTACTATACTGCTATTGCTCTATGAGTGAAAAATATTGTAGAGCAAGAGGATTAATGACTTCATTGTCAGAAATCCAGCATTAGCTAACAACAATATATGAAGAGTGAGAATGATATAGTCCAAAGCCACACTTTTTTCCAGACATGTTTTTTTGGGTTAGTTCAACTTCTATTCAACAGGGGAAGCTACTGCAAAAATATATTCACTTACTAAATAGCAGAGCAATTTACACTTGTTGTTCTCATACATCGAGGAACTAGTCTTTTCTGTGTGTGAAACAACCCAAGGCCACAGTAAAATGGCACTTGCAAAGAAGAGGTTATTTCCATGCGTAACCACAAAAGAAGATGCTGAGAAAGAAATGGTTAGCTCTGATGAACATTATTCATCCAGTGGAACCAGTTATTGTCCCTCTGATGAATATTCATCAGAAAATGATATGGTAAGTTGAAAATACTAAATTTCTTAAAGAAAGAAGACATTGAGGTTTAGGTTTGTATCATACTACAATGTTATTGCATAATTTTAACTATTATTTACACAGTACTTAAAATATGCATGTGCGAATCATAAACAAATTATGCTTCTACTGTTAATTACTGCATTCTAACAAAGTCTTCCGGAAAAGGCCACGTCTTGGTTGCTGCTATTGCCAATGTTTAACGTTAGCAACAACAGCAACCAAGACGCAGTCTTCCCCAGAGGACTTAGTTACTATGGACATCGGCCATCGAAGCCTACATAGTGAATTATTGGTAATAATTTTTGTTGTTGTAGTGTTTAACGCCCACTTTTACTACTACGGCACCGCAGGCGGTGACACTGATGACACATGGAATGAAGATGGAGCACCGGTGGAATGAGATGGCGGGGGAAACCGGAGCACCCGGAGAAAACCCGCCCTGACGCCGCTTCGTCCACCACGAATACCACATGCGGGTCCCTGGGATCGAACCCAGGCCGCCTAGGTGGTAGGCGAGCGCGCTAACCACTCGGCCACGGTGCCGCCAGGTAATAATTTTAATATTATATTATAAGACTATTTGTATCATATATTAATGCATATCATATATTATGTTAAAAGTGGCTTTGGTCTTTCTCATTCTGAATATTTGTTTGACTTAGGATGCTGATGAATGTAAAACGTTTCCAGAGGTGTCACCTGCTAAAGCACCTAAAGGCAGAAAAAAGTAAGAAATATGGACAACTGGAAAAGTGAAAAGTGTAAACGTAGAAGAAATTCTGGCTGAGAGTAGAAGTATGTTAAGCACAGAAACCCCACAGTGTACATCCTTTTTCTTTTTAAAAAGGAATAACGTCCCCCAACGTAATGTCATATTGGATGGTGAATGAATGAAATGGGTTACATGATGCTCAAATGAGTCCATGGAGCTTTAAGTTATTTGACATTCATCTTCTCAAGATAAGGGAAAACGTCATAAAAAACCTTATCCGGATAACTCACCCTAAGCGAGATTCAAACTTGCAACCTCTTGAATGTGAGGCAAATACAGTGTGCACCCTGATGACTGGGTTACAGTCATTAAAGATTCCTGCAAGAAGAAGCCATTTTCAGTTGTTAAAATGAAGCAGGCAGACTATATAGATCTGACACCTTTGCAGATAAATATGTTGTTGTTGTTGTTTTCTAGTGCCTTGCATCTGGCAATGAAGCCATTAGCATTCGTGCTTTCCAATACTTTTGAACTGTAGTTTCTTCTGATCTTAATGCTTCACAGGTCTTCAAGTGGTCTTCGTTCATTTCTGCTGGATCGTTACACAGGACACATATTGGTGAAGCTGAGATACCTATTCTGTAGAGATGACTTGCTAAGCAGTTGTGATTTGTCAGTAGTCGGAAGGCTGCAACCACTGTTTTCCTTGGTCTCTGGGGGAGACTTTCACTTTGATGAAGAAATGTCATCATATTTAACCTCTTGAGCACCATGGACGTGAAATCACGTCCATTTAAAATGACGGATAATCGTTATGCGCATGTATACAAGTCCTGTGCGTTTGTACATTTAACTCTTATTTATCCCTTATCTAACTCAACTTATTTTAATTTTCCCTTTATGAAGCATTTAAGTAAAGCCTATATAGTTTACTGGCTTACCTTAATATGTTCCTTCTGCAGTGATATGCCTCAAAACAGGGATAAACACACAAGGGGACATCTCCACATTTGCAAATTCCCTCCTTTCGGCACACGAAACACTTTTGAGATGGGCGGGACTTCATAGCTTTTGGCAGTATTCTTTTAGGTTAATGTTTTCCTTGAAGTCTGAGGGGTGCAGGGGTTCTGGATTTTCTACCCCCAGTATGAAGAGTCCTCTAAACGTGGTATTGTTCAATTAGGCTGCGAGCTATTGATAGTCGGAAGTCCAGGTAGGTCATTGTCTTGTGTGGGTTTAGAGCTCTCCAAATTACCAAACAATTCTATATGGTTATATCCAGTTGGTGCAAAAATACCTTTTTATACCACTTCTCACTTCAGCTACAAGCAGGAAAGTATATGTATGTATTTCAACAAAGAAACAAACAGAGCCTGCTATCCAAGTTACGAAACATGCGTAAGGAAAAGTTGCAAACATGCTTTATTCTGATGACTCACAGACCACACATACACTAGTGCTTTATTTCACACTATGCTTTGTTTTGCTGATGCACAAGCCACACATAGAATGGGTCGACTACTGTTTCTTTCAGAGAACATATATTAGACGTGTTCAACAGAGGAAAGTTAACTTTTCACCACAGTGAAACAAAATAGTGCCATTTCAACGATTTGTTAAAGCAGCTCTACTTTGCTGATGACGTATGTGTATACTGCATATAACGAGTTTTATACCAGTTTTTGTTTCATTAAAATAACTTAATATTTACGCAAAATACAGCTGTGTATTTACGAAGCACTTTTAGCGGATTTAACAATTAAATGCCCGGCATTGGATATTGGTTAGCAGTTCTCGGCCCGCAGAGGCTTTAAATGGCCAGCTCTCAGGTTAAAAGTGAAATATCAATAAACTGATTTAGAAGAATTCAGAACTGTAAATATCACTAGAAAAGGACAGGCACATCAGGAACTTAATCCATTCTAGGTATCAAGGAAACAATTAAAACCCATTCCAATTTGCAAGAAAAGACTTAAAAGGTGTTATGTCATTAATGACATATATCAGATGTTTCGAAGGGATACTTCAAGAGTCTGAGTGAAACAAAGAAATAAAATTAAGAAAATGACATATGATAGATATTGGTTATATTGCTTCAAATATTGTAGTCATATCATTCTAAGTTATGTTATATATATATTGATGTTCATAATTTGCAAATCTTCTCATCTTTTAGTAATAGACAGGCCAAAGCCCAATGTTATGACACCCTAGCCATAAAATATTTTTTTAATAATGTACAACTTTTTTCATAAAATAACTATGCACACATGTATATTAAGACAATGGAGAAATAAACTACTTATGTTGGATATCCAAAAAAAATTGATATGTGATTTATGGATATATTTAAACTTTTACAACACTCTCCTGGCAAATTTACATTTTGTGGCTTTAGATTATACCATTCTTACCCCTTCATATGTATAGACTACTGCTTAGAAAAGGAAGCATTGCATACATCCAAAAATTTGACATATGGGCAGCATGACATAAGAGCAAGATGTAAATTTGTGAAGTCATAGAATTCAAGTATTTGTAGGTGTCTTATACTTTAAAGATATAAATTTTTCAATAAAACTGTAGTTCTCTTCTTTTTTTTTAAGAATAAGAAGCTAAATCCATACAACTACTATAAAATGGATCACATAAAAGCTTCTCCATGAAAAAATACATACACATTTAATTTTGAGGTGACTGGTCAAGTGGTTTAGGAGCACATAGAGGATAAACATACATTCACCTTAATTTAAAAGTTAACCACCGAAACGCGTTCCGGAAAATTATAATGTAAGTGTTGTTTAGTGTTATTAATTGACTCAGCTTTTAAATTAAATTGATTATAACAACACTTTTCAAACTTCTATGAAAGGAAGACACATTCACCTTCTTACTTTCTCTACTACGTGTAGTAAACAGAGGAAGTATTGTATTCTACCCAAAAATTCGATGTCGAGATTTTGCCAGAAATATACATTTTGAGGCTCCCTGAACCTAAACATTTTTAGAAATAGGTCCGTGTGTGTGTCTGTCAGTCTGTGGACAGCATAACTCAAAGAGGAAAAGTTGGTTAAAAACCAAAGTTAGTGTTTTAAGTTGAATGTCTTTCAAGGATGCGACACGAAAATTTTGAAGAAAATTGCTCCACCCTAAACTACCCTTTTCCGAAAATTTTGATTTTCTTGAAAATGGCTTGAATGATTTTGATTAAAGTGCCATATGTTTGAGATATCTTTACAATAAATGAAATGTGTTTCTTGAATTTTATGGCTGTAGCCAATGAAGTCCTATTTACTCTGGATGACTGTTGCATAACTGGTAACAGTAAGAGATAGACTAAATCTTACTACAGAAAAAATGTAGATCTTGCTAAAACACACAATTTATGTCTAAATAAATTTTTTTGTAGAGTGAACCATTTCGGAGACATTCCTCGTTATTTGTATAAGTTTTGGAGAACTTATACCTACTTCTGTCAAATGGAACATTGTTATTAATTTTTTATATGTTAATTGTACAAAGAGGATGGAATTTGAAAGCTTTAAAAGATTTGCCTATCGCTCAAAGCCTACTGTATTCCCATATTCCTGTTGCACGTGCAAGAAAACGAGCAATAAGATAATTTCTACAAACGTTTATCTCAACTAACACAAAGATAGTTCTAAGAGTTTGTAAGAATGGTTAGTACAAGAGTAGAGAAAGTCCTGTGAGTGCAACACATCAGATATATATATATGAAGACCTGGGGGAAATAACGATGAAGGTCCAATTTTTCCAATGTTTGGATTTTGATTTCATTTTGTAAAGCAACTCACAAAGTTTCTTTGTGTATATTCATTTGTGTGAATAATGCTAAAGATTCGGTGTTATTCACAGTTAAATATTTTGCGGAAGATGGAATACCGATGAGAGTCCTGGTATTTGAAGGAAAAATGATGATAGTCCATTTTGCTCTTTTCTTATAGAAGAAAAATAATTTCTCAGAAGTTGGTATCCCTGTTTATTTATTCTTAGTGTGACATTGTCGGGTTTACATTAACAGACTTTTCCATTATTAATGCTGCAGTTTAGTATGAGTGACGTGTAAATCTAAAACCAAGTGCAATGTTTCTGTGAAAATGGATCTAGTTAAAAGTCCCGAATTGAGTGGAAGCCCTTCTTCACGATCACTCATATTCTTACACAGTTAGAGCTAAAGAAAATGGGGTTGTGATGGAAGTGCCTGTTTGCTATTAAGCATTTCTGGCTTTGCATGGAATAACCTCAAGATCATTACAAACCATTCAAGAGCAAATAAAAGAATGTGGTAAAGTAATACCAGACGGAAGAGGAAAGCATACAAATAGGCCATACGCTCTAAGTGATGAAACCAGGAATGCAATTCATGAACATGTTGTCTCTAGAGGGTTGCCAATCGCACTATTCTTTGAGCCAGACATCAAAACTTTATCTTCCAGAACTTAATGCAAAGAAATTACACCAGATGTACATGGAGAGGTAATAATCCAACGTCTTATGACACTTACTTGTGAATCTTCAATTCGGAGTACAATATTTCATTTGGCTATCCAAGATTGGATACATGTAGTGAATGTGTTGGCATGAAAGCTGGAGAGATGCAATTAAAAGATGAACTGGCATGTTTGCAACACAGATCGATTGATCAAGGCCTATTAGAGCAATTGAATACAAAACTGAAAGAACTTGAAACCAGGAGAGAGCTTCATTTGAGAAATATCTGAAGGTAATTAAATCTTGACAGTATTTTTACTGACACCTCTAAGTATTCTTATTTAACCAATTTGCATTAATTTTTCATTGGCAGGAACTGACCAAGCTTCTAACAACAGAGCAATCAAATAAGTTTTATGATAATCTGCTACATACTGAATGAAAATACAAGTCAATACGAGTTGTTTAAATAATGTTCCATTCTTGTATGTCGAAGTATTATTGTGTTTATACTCCAGAAGTTCAGAAGATATAATTTAAAGTGTGATGATAAACCCAGTTCTGGAATAAGAATTGGACACTCATCTATATTCCCGCTTATGTACATGCACTAATAGATAATTGTTGATTATTCTCCATTGTTGTTTAAGTTAAAAACATGAAACATTGTAAGTACATTGTTAGAACATGGATGCATTGTTTCACAGCCGGCATGGTTTTCATAAGTGTATTAGTTAGGTAATAAAGCGTTTCAAAATTACGATTTCAAATATCTCAGAACAATGGAAATGTGACCTTCATCGTTATTCCCCCCAGGTCTTCATATATATATATATAAACTGCTGCTTAGAAAAGGAAGTATTGCTTCCATCTGAAAATTTGACATATCTTAAGATAGCGTGGATAGGGTGGACGGCCTCTTCATGGAAAATTTTATGAACTGCATATCATTTTGTAAAAGAAAAGTCAGTAGAGAAAACCAGGTGAATGTAAAATGTATAGTAAAATGGGCAGCATACAAGCCTTCTCCATGAAAAAAATACCTATATCTATCAAATTTCGATGTCAAGTGGTTTAGGAGAGCATAGAGGACAAATATACAAACATTCATTTATATATATAAACTACTGCTTAGGAAAGGAAGTATTGCATAAATCCAAAAATTCAGCATATCTTAACCCTTTAATAGGCAGTGTGATATGAGGAACATATAAATTTAAGTTTTCAGGTACTTTATTGACTCCTTCTTTCTAATTTTTTATTGTGATAACCTAAATAAATAGGATTCAAGTATTTGCAGCTATCTTATATCATAAAAATATTAAATTTTTTTTCCATAAAACTCTAGTGGTTTTTTTTTAAGAATAAGAAGCAAAATCCATGCAACTACAGTCAAATGTAACCCTGTCAGCTTCCAAGTGTGCCATTACACCAGTTATTTTACTTGGGGTACTCCCCATCCTTTACCAAAGGCACATTTAACTGCAGTTGCTGGGATTTGAACTCGCGACAATTGGCCAGTCCATTAAAATGGATGGCCAGTGCATTGCAAATCTCTCTAACTATCATGGCTATTCAAATTGCTTCAGCTGAGCTGCCTCTGAAAGGGATATGAAAACTGGTTTAGGAATTATTAGAGAAAGAATGGCATCTGTAGCAAAACAGCTCAGCTTAGAAAAGGACCTCTCACTGCCTAAGCTGAAAAAGTTCCACAGCCAGCCATCATCACAAAAGGTGATGCTGACCTTGTTTTGGGAACACAAGGGTCCCACAGTGGAACATTACATGGAAAAGTGCAAGACGGTGACCAGTGCCACCTATAGTGCATTGATGTGTGACATTCTGAAACCTGCCATATGCATCAAGCACTGCAGACTCCTCTCAAAAAACATTCTCATCCAGCATGACAATGCACATCATACAACTTGTGAGCCCTTGGCAACTATCAAGTACTTGCGTCTGGACTGACCCATCATCCTTACTACCCCTACCTTGCGCCCTCCAACTTCCACATCTTTGGTCCACTAAAGAACTTCTTAGGTGGCGACAAGTTCGTGACCAACACGGAGGTGAAACAGGCAGTGCATGAGTGGCTATGTGCACAGCCAAATGATGTTTTTTTCTCTGAGGTATCCATGCCCTCCCAACTCAGTGGCAGAAATGTATCAAAAGCAGGGGGACTACACTGAAATATAGTGTACTTGTTTCAACTCCATCTGTAATAAAGGAGCTATAAAAAAAATATTTCCGGTTTTCATTTGACTCACCCTTGCATGTTTGCAAAATGATCAAACCTGCCGAAAAGAAACTTAGTATTTTATATTTCTTACACCTGCATTTATTAGCCTGGTTATTCTGGCCAAAGCAGTACCTTCCACCCTGTATGTGAAATAAAAGTTTCTGTAACTTAACCATTTCAGAGATATTCTTTGCTGTAGTTTGAATTTTCAAATACTTATACTTTTCTCAAGTGAAAAGTTAATATTCTTCCCTTTTTTATTTGGCGGTTATGTAAAAACCATGGAACTTTGAAGTAATAACAGTCACTTAAGTTACTCTTATTCCCTCAAATAAGTTGCATTTTAATGTGTCAAATAAATCCTGACTCGTGTATTTGATTTTTAACCATGCTTTTAACCCACAAACTGGATGACAATTTTAAGCTGTTGGTTAAACAAAGGATTAAAATTTGAGGAAAATATGCCCCAAAAGAACTTTTTGCAATACATACGGGATTCTTTAGATTTATAATAAACATAATTTTGATGTGTTGCATTCACATAACTTTCTTTACTCTTGCACTAAACATTCTTACAAACTCTTATTCCTATATTTTCTTCGTGTTTGTCTTGTCTTCTTGTTTTATCTTCTTGTAGGTACAAGGAGGATATGGGAATACAGTAGACTTTGAGCGAGTCAAATCTTTTAAAACCTTCAAATTCCGCTCTCTTTGCACTGTCAACACACATAAAAAAATGAATAACAATGTTCCATTTGACAGAACTATAAGTTCTCCAAAACTCACACAAATAACAAGGAATATCTCTGAAATGGTTCCCTCTACAAAAAAGATTTATTTAGACAAAATTTGTGTGTGTTTAGCAAGATCTACACTTTTTGTATATTAAGATTTGGTCTATCTCTTATGGTTTACCAGTTATGCAAAAGTCATCCAGAGTAAATGGGACTTCATGGGCTATTGCCAGAAAATTCAAGATATACATTTCATTTGCCATAAAAATATCTCAAACATATGGCATTTTAATCAAAATTGTTTTGAGCTATTGAGACAGGATATTGTAAGACCCCAAAAGAAAATCATTTATATGAATATTTGTAAAGAGTGTAATTTGTTTTTGGTGTTGGTATGAGTTGGTTAAATGACGAAAACGTGTTACTAATGTTCATTGTTACAAACAATTAAGTTTGTTTAAAGACGTCATAAATATTTCCATATTTAATTTTAATATATATGTATGAATAAAAGAATTGTATGTGTTCAATATTGAAAGCAAAGGGAGAATGGCTAAGGATCGCTTCCCTAACAATGTGGGAACTATTTGATGAACGCATACGCGGGTGTACACATGGCAGTCGGAATCCTAGACTCGCAACCAAAAGAATTTGTTAATAGCGTCCGTGTCTTTGGTATAGATGGACGCATTTTTATGTGTGCGCATCATAAAATAGTGAAAGTAAAATTACTAAGTGTTTAAAGACCGTTAATTTGAGTAAAATAAGTGAAACATTAGATAACTTTAACAAGTTAGTTAATACGAAGTGTGCAATTAAATGAAAGGACGTAAAATAGATGAAGTGTAAAGTGATAGAAAACACATTCAGCGAAATATCGCTAAGTTTTCAGACATTAAATCTCGGCGATGCTAGGGAAGTCGATCCACTGAAATAAAAGACTTGCTATTGTAATATGATTTAAATACTGTGAATAAGAAGGTACGAATAAAATATTTCACTAAAGTTAACCCCGAGTGTATGTTCATTCCATCCAGTACCATGACCCGAGATAACGAAAGAGTTAAAAGCTCATCAACATCACCTTTTATAATTATAAAAACAGCACCACTATTTTCAGGAAAATCAAAACTTTGGAAACATTTTCCATGTAAAGGTAATTTAGGGTGGAGCAATTTTCTTCAAAATCTTTGTGTCACATCCTTGAAAGACATTAAACTTAGATACCAACTTTGGTTTTTAACCGACTATTTATTTTTGAGTTATGCTGTCCACAGGCTGACACACACACGTGGATCTTTTTCTAAAAATGCTTTTTTTTTTAGATTCAGGGGGCCTCAAAACATATTTCTGGTCAAGTCTCAACATTGAATTTTTGGGTGGAATACAATACTTTCTCTACTTTACTATATGTAGTAGAGAAAGCAAAAATTAATTCCAAATGACAAATCCGCAGTAGTTGCACATTAAGCAGGTCACAACATATATAAGGATTTTTCCCCACTGGGAGGTCTGGTACGGGGTGCACTCAGCCTTGTTAGGTCCCAGGAGGACCAATACAGCTTCTTGATGGAGAAGTAGCGACCCGAGGTCAAGAAGACCTATAACTGGCTGGGAGGGCTCAGGGCACTGACCACGTCCCACCCTCCAGTACTGCACCTCACCATTGATGCCTGTAGTGGGCAGAGGTGGGGGGCACAGTGGCCGGGCGGCAAGCCTTGGCCCTTCTTGGGCTGTTGCACTGGGGTTTAGTTTAGTTAAGTGATACTCAAATCTTTTAAGAACAGGTTACTATGTGATTGGCTTTGAAATTAAGTATTTGAAGATTTAAACCAAGAACAAGAAGTATCTTGGAAATGTTGAACTCCACAAAAAAAAAAAGTAGACTTAATCTAAAATAAGAACAAATTAGAAGCTAAAAGCTTTACTTATCATAGTAATATTGCAAGATAAGTGAAGCTTTTAGTTTCTAATTTCAAAATCCATTGGAATTATTGCAACCTACCTTCAATTTGGAATTAATAGAGGAAATAAGTAAATCAGACACACCAAAAGAAATACAAAAACTTCTAGCTCTGGAAACAATCAATACTAGGTATCCCACAGAAGAATGGCTGCACATATATACTGATGGATCCTCGAAGGAAAACCTTACTGGAGCTGGAGTTACATGTTCACATTTTTCCTTTTATCATTCTGTTGGCAGAGACACAACAAATTATGATGGAGAAATAGAGGCTATATACATTGCTCTCCGACAATTATTAAATCTTCCCTTAAATAAATTTAACAAGGCAGTAATTCTTTCGGATTCTAAAGCTGCAATTCAGGGAATATGTTCAAATACTACAAAGAAGTCAACAAAAATTAGAGAATGCTACAAAATGTTAACACAACTCCAAAAAGTTAATAAGACTGTTCATCTCCAATGGATTCCAGCACACTGTGGAGTCATGGGGAACGAAGCTGCAGACTCACTTGCAAAGAAAGCCACAACAATAACACAAAAGTCTAAATTCAATTTCTCATATTCCTCAATAAAACGCTTGATCATTAAAAATTTTTGTCATTCATACCTACAAGAAATAGAAACAAATGCCAAAGATAAAAAATGGATTACACTACTTTCCAATCCAGATATAATCCCCCAGAGACCAAGGAAAACAGCGGTTGCAGCCTTCCGACTATTGACAAATCATGACTGCTTGGCAAGTCATCTCTACAGAATAGGTATCTCAGCCTCACCGATATGTGTCCTGTGTAACGATCCAGCAGAAATGAATGAAGAACACTTGAAGACCTGTGAAGCATTAAGATCAGAAGAAACTACAGTTCAAAAGTATTGGAAAGCACGAATGCTAATGGCTTCATTGCCAGATGCAAGGCACTAGAAAACAACAACAACAACAGTTTCTAATTTCTACTCAGGGGTCTCCGTCTAGGGGATATGTGAATAGCGACCACAAGGTACCCAAGCTGAGCAGAACATTACTTCCACTTACTGGTGTTTTGCTCCTCACTGTAACTTTTCTATCTGACCTTACCTTGGTCATCTCTTGTTCTCTTCCGACCCCGATGCTATTAGGGTTCCTGAGGGCTAGGGAGTCTTTATTTTTCCAACCTCCATTTCTCTAATTTCTCTATAAAATCTTAACCCCTAACATGCTGATCTGTCATGGCATGTAATACGTCCTCTGATTGGTAATCAGAGGATATGGTCGGTGAATTTATTTTGATAATTCTCCCGGTCAGGTCGGTGAGACCCGTAAACCAACGACAGGTGTGGTCCTCCAGAGATTCTGGGGGTTGTGAGAGAGCGATGTGACCGCCAAAACATAAAAATATGGTGCTCTCCAAAAAAGCGGTTACTATTCCTGCTATTGCTCTCTTCAATATCATGAAAAATATTGGAGAGCAAGAGGATTAATGACTTCATTGTCAGAAATCCAGCATTAGCTAACAACAACACATATATAAGGAAGTTAGATTGTTAAAAAAGCAAGAATTGCAAATGAGTTGGAAGTGTGAGAGACGATTTTTATAAATACAAAATGTGAGCAACAAAGCTTATAATTCAAGTAGAAATGAATTATGTGAAACTACCAAAATTGTGCCAGAGCAATTCATCCAAATGTTAAGGATCTGGTTGTTGAATCAGTCAATAGCAGCTGATAATGTAGGTAGCAATCTGCGAAGTATATTCTGTATGAAAGTGTTTTGAGTGAAACTTTGGATGATTAGCAGGGCTCGGGCTTTTAGTAAGAAATCCATCAAGTTAACCGTGCACCTACAATAGGAAATGGAAGTGCAGGCAACCTTTGCTCTTGTAAATAAATAAGAGTGGAAGGCAGTGTAGAGTACACCTTGCTTCAAAGGTAGAAACATCAGAATTAAGGGGTGTTACTAGGCAGCAAATAATGAATGTTTAGCCATTTGTAGCATGCAATAAACTTCAGTTTTATTAACATTTTCATGTACAGACATTTTAGCTAGATACATTATCGTGAGCACAGTTATTGCAATGTGCAATGATGTATTTTTTAAATGCACAGAAAGTAAATCACATCCGATTTGCTAGCAGACAGTTTTTGTATTTTGAGAAACTAATTCTACATCACACGGCGTAACAGGAGTGTACAAAAACATGAAATATTGGGGTAGCTGGAGCTTTCCTGATGGAGCAATGCATCTCTTCTATTACAGATTTCTAAGTATCCAGTATTCTTCTCTAGAACATTTAAGTTTATTTGTCACCCTTTCCCTAACTTTGTCTCTGAAACTTGTTCTACTGTCTTAATAGCCTCAGGCATTTTTAATGCAGATGACTGTAAATATGTTATTGCTGTTACTATGTTGCTGAAATTCCTCTGAATGTATGAAAGTTCTTCTAACAGGGCTGGTGCAATTAGTTTCTTCACTGCATGTATTACAACATTTTTCTGCTCATCAAATACGTTTATTATACTTATATTTTTGTTGTAATGTCGAGTATAGTAAACTGCAGCCTATAGCCATGTCTCCCACCGAGTTACATTTGGTTGTGGATGCAAAGGGATTCCAGGTGCCATCTCTTTTAATGTCTTGATTCTGGAGGGTACCTTGCAAAATCTCCTCCTCATATTGGCTATAAAAGCATCAACATTGAGAAAAGAGGGCCTAATTTCTTCTGCAACTGGGTGGAGACCATGTGCTAGACAAGTTAAATGTATTCATTTTGGAAATGTTTGTTAATACTGCTGCGGCAGCTTTCTTCATATAGGAAGCCCTGTCCGTAACAAGTAGCAGAACATTTTCTTTCTTAATACTGGTAGGCCACAGCAAAGACAATGAATAATTAAACAGTTAGGTCATTGTAGAATGCATTTCTTTGGATGTTAAAATAAATTTTTTACCCCCACCATCAGGCATGAGGATTTCTACAACATTAGCAACTGACCTATTAGTAGCGTCTTTAGTTTCATCTACAGATATAAAAATATTTTTATCTGCAACCTCATCTCTCATATTATTTAGGTATTTTTCATAGGCCATTGGTAAACCTGTTTTAGGTAATTGTGTTTCTGAAGGCATATTTCTGTTAGTATACTTGTTTATGAAGGCCATGAAACAAGGGTGCTGCACTACGTTTAAAGGAATATCAGCCTTTATTAGCATATAATACAGATTCTAAAAGAAATTTGTTTTTGTAGCTTGGAGCTGAGGAGGGTGAGGGTATATTTTCTGCACTGTTTTTTTCTCTAATAACTCAACATGTTTCTTATGTTTCATTGAGTTGCAGTGCTGTTTAACATGGTGTTTTAAACGTCCTCTAAGCTCTGTGTGATATATCTTACACGTGATGGTTTCGCCATTTAAGCTGAATGTTCCCTACCAAATTCCTCCACAAACAATGGCTATTGTCATGATTTTGCTATTTGAACCTTCTTTGCTTTCGGTGAATTGTCTTGGCTCTTAGTGAAAACAAACACAACAATCGTGTCGTTTCCTCAACCTTCACGCTACCTGCCGGCTCTATACTCCACACTGTTAATATCATTCTTATGTTTACTTACTAAAAGCCGAACCCTGGTGATCAGTCTACTCAAATGTTCCTTTAACACTTGCTTTTATGCCAAATTATGGATTTTTTTAAGCAATGCATTTAACTTTACACAGAGTAAATGTCCAAAAGAAATGAATACAATACATTACCTCTGTAAGAAATGACTTAGCTTCCTGGGACACATAATCTGGAATGTTCAGTATTGTGTGACTGCGTATTCCCCCTGGATGGCAAGACAGCAATGTCTGAAACAGTAAACCTCTTGGCTAATATTCTGCTATAATGAGAAATGTAACAAAGAAAGGAATCAATTGAATATATTTCAATTTGCAAATTAAAAAACATTGGAGGTTTTAGAAGACTGTTACATTAGAACTAGCTCACAGAATGAAATCTACTATTAGTTACCTTGCCTGTAATGAGTTCAAAGATTATTGCTCCAAAACTCCACCAATCTGCAGCAGGCGTCAACTCAAAGATACTGCTAACTTCTGGTGCAGTATATAAATACTCTGTTGCTTCTAGATTCACTATAGAGTCAACATCAGCCCACTGACACATATATGTCAATAAAAGGTGCCCTTTTTCACCCAAAAGAACATTGTCAGGTCGCAAATCCCTACAAAATAAAAATGTTACATTCATTTAGTAAAGAAATAACAGCTGTTAGCATTCATGCTAAAGCTGAGCTATTTTGAACTTTTCAGTTTGTTTTAATGGAGAAGTAACTACCACAACATATACTATTTGGTTCTAATTTGTTTTGCCTACATAATCTAAACAATAATAAAAAAATCTCAAGTAAAGGATTCACACACTTTCTCTAGCAATGAGAAACTCACATATCTTCAAAATAAGTTTTACTATGCATATGAAAAGTACAGTGCTGTTATACTGAATCTCTGTGAGGAAATGGGTGATCAGGAAATTTACGTCTAAATTTTTGCCTGGTTTTGCAAACCGATTTGTTTTTCAGAAAATAGCTTTTCACTATATATGCACGTTCACTTACTGAATATTTCACCATCATGCAAAAACAACACATCCAACCATCTGATAAGTTGCGCTACTACTGCATGCCAAGGTCGAAACTAACAGACGCATGAAAAGTGTGTGCCAGTTTCTTCCAGCATGTAAAGTCCCATCTATCGGCGAGCAGGTGGTGACTTGCAGCAGCGCGGCATTTGTCACTAGTGCCGATTCTTAAACTAACAGCACTGTAGTTCTTCTATCCTCACTGTTACTCCCTAAATATTATTATCTAGGGATTGTTTCAAATTAAGCAAAAAAGTTTCAATATGTGGAAATAACATCAAATGTTAATCTAAGGTAATAAGCTTTTGCAATGGAAATAAAAGAAAGGGTGGAGAGAGCAATAGTTGTGAAGTTCAAGCATGTCTGTTATGCAACGACTAGAAAGGTGACGATTGTTGCAACATGCAATGTTTCAAAAATGGCTATGAAACATTTGACACAAATTGTGTACTTTAATGAGCTCTACAGTTTGCTTGCAGTAAATTTTCATGTATCTGTTAGGGTTTCCTTATGCAAAACTCAGTCAGATAAAGGGAACTCAATAGAATATTCAAGAAGCTCAAGATATGCGTTTTATTTCTGTCAATAAACTGAACATGTGACATAATCAAAATCTTTAAAGCCATTTTTCAGAAAATAAAAAATAACATGTTCTGCATGTAAAGGGTAGTTTGGGGTGCAGAATTTTTCTTGAAGATCACTGTTTTGCATTCTTGGAAGATACCTAGTCATTTTTTTCTGAGATACACTGTTCTCTCTCTCACTTTCTCTCTCTCCCCTCCTCCCTCTCTCTCTCACACACACAATCAAATACCTCAGTTCCTCTTTACCTGCAAATGATGCCCCAATGATGCAGAGCATCTAATGCCTCTACTAATTCTGCAGCCCACATACGAATACTTGCTTCTGGGAGATGTGGTTTTGGGCAATCAATAGATTGGAGACGAGTCAGCTGATGAGTACGATCTAAACTGCCTGATAAAGTACGACTGCGCCCCTCCAAAATGTCCTGTAAAGTTATTTTGTCTTAGAAGACAAGCAATGACCAGTTTAGGCAGCAGCCATCTCACATTTAATTCTTTAAATAAGCCTGTAAAGAATACTAAAATTTGAGCTGGGTCCATCAGTTTCTGGCTCAAGAGGTAAAGAAACTTAAGTGGGGTGTCATATCTCCATTTTTAGGTAAATAATTCAATTTTAGACCATGTTTAAAATTGACTATTGACCTATGACTAGATTTATTACTCTGAATGAAACTCAGCAGTGTCTGGATGGTGTAAGACTTATATGAGGGATATATCTCTTTCATGTTCAATGTTAAACAAATGGACTAAACTTTTTTGTTTGGGCAGAGAAATTGGAAGATTGAAGAAGAGGAGCACACAGGTCACCCCAGATGCTCACAATAATAAACATTCCCCATATAGAAGAGGAATTCTTAAGTGAAATAAACTGCAGCAAGGTTTTTTTTTTTTTTTTTTAAACCACTGTGCTTTGTATTATTCATGAACATCTTTACATGAACGAAGTGAGTGCAAGATGGTATACTGAGTTCCCTGTGAAGTTCAAAATAGGAGGGTAATTTGTTCTGAAGCATTTTAGAGCTATGTTATGGCAACCAGAGAGAAGTTTTGCAAACTATTGTCAGAGAAACAAATCTATAGTCCTCTCTCTAAACGAGAAACAAAGGGACAAAGGTCACTTAGTCAACAAAAAGGATGATGGCAACTATCTTTAGGCAAGAAGTAATCTTGGTGATTGAGTTGCAAGAAAGAAAGACTACAGCTATGTAGTACTACACTGGACTGTGCAAGACAACAGCTACTGCAAAGATAGCTGTGAAAAAGTGTAGATTCAAAGAGGTTGAGCATCCACCCTACAGTCCAGATCTAGCTGACAGCAGCTATTATTTGTTCTCCAAGCTCAAGTGAGACCTTTGAGGCTTCAATAAAGGGGGACTACTGAAAAGTGAAATGCATGTTTTGTTTCTATTAACCATAGGTATAGTTAGGCCAGAAACTGTTGCAACCCATTTCACCTTAGCTACTTTAATTAGAAAGTATCTTAAATTACAGGCATGCAAATATTTGCACATTACCTCCACAATTATTATACTATATAGGTAAATTTGTGATGAAATTTTATATTATTGTTAAATTATAGTAACTCTCAGAGTTTCCTTTGCACCAATCCATGAATGACCTAGCTTTTATAGCTTGTTTATTATTTGCAGGTTTTTACATATCTTTTACAATGTTATTAAAAAGCAAAAGAACAAACCCTCACCCAAAAAGGGGGGGGGGGGGGAATGCTCCTGAACTTTCGGAAATATATAATTATCTTAAATTGAACTGAGAAGTGTAAAGAATTAAATTACTTCAAAATCTTGATCTAATAAACTTTAAGTTATGGACCTAATGTGGTCTGAGAAAGCTATTGATAACACAAACATTGCAAAGCCTTCATCTGTCTCGAAGTAGGCAGACTTACTGAATTATATGTGAGCTCATCAGCAGAGCAATAATAACTACAGTTGAACCTGATTTATGCATATATCAAGGGGAACAGGGAAGATTATTTGTAACACAGAATTATTTACAAAAGGAACTTCGATAATACATGCAATACAGTGGGCCTACATGTGTAAAAGTCTACAAACAAAGATACATGTGTATGAAGAAAACATTATTTTGAACTTGGTCCTGTTTTAAAGAAATCATTGATTTGGCTTGTTTGTCCTTTCTTGCATTACATGCATATACCTTATTTTGCAAAGTTAATGAACTTATAACTTTTTCACTGCAACTTTTTGCACTGATATAACGCCTACAAACATTCATTGCAGTTAACACTTCACTCACTTTAAGGTTTCAAGATTTGAGTCGTCATCCAATTATTGTCAGCATCGCTTGAAGCTGGTCTGCTTTCTTGACCATCACCATATTTTTGGCACACATCAGCAATAATCCCCAATAATAGTTTCATAGTATAAGCAATTCTTAAGTCTGAAGCAATTTTGGTTTTGGTTTTGTCTGGATTAAGTTCCACCTCTCGTATGAACTTTACTTTCTGACATAGTGTACAACATTTCCTTTTTCTACTCTCCATGGCTGATTAAAAAAAAACTGAAAGACAAAACCACTTTTCAACAGTAGACACTATTAATTTTTATCTTTACTCCTCATTTGTTGCTATGAAACTGTTGCACTGAAAGCCGCCAGCTCTACCAGCAAAGGTCTTTGTCTTTTGTTTCCAGGGCATTCTCACCTGAGAAGGTTGTGTGTTTGTCAACAGAAATAAGGAAGATACGCCTTGAGTTTTTTTTAAGATAGCATATGCCATATGCTCATTATAATTACATAAAGCTCAGTTGTATTTCACTGAACTTTAATACATATAATAGCGAATTAGGTATAAATGCACTATGCATAAATAAGCTTCTGTTAAAATTATTATTTACTTATGCCAACAAACTTACTGTTGGTGTTTTTAAACACACAAGCCGTGTGTGGGCAAAGTTTGACGGGTAGAACTGGAACTTAAAAATCAATGCCACAACTGGGATTTGAACCACAGACCTTCCGCTTACCGGGCGGCTGCTCTAACCACTGAGCTATTGTGACAAACTGCCAGAACGGCATTAAATTCTCAAACCAGTTCGTATTTCTCCTGGTAAACCACAAAGGCAGTCTCACATCAGAGACAAATTACCCCAATGGGGACTTACTATTGTAAGTACTTTATATCCCAGGATTAAATAACCTTCAGATGGTAATTATTATTTATTTATGCCAACAAACTTACTGTTGGTGTTTTTAAACACACAAGCCGTGTGTAGGCAAAGTTTGAGAGGTAGAATTGGAACTTAATCTGTTAAGATGTTTCTAAATTACATTTTGCCGGGACCTTAAAAAATTTACATATAAATATGAATTACTTTGAACTGGGTTACACATAAATCAATCTCAACTGTATTTTCATTCACTGTAACCAATAGAATATGTTTATAAGTCCAGGTTATACATGAAGTACCATTTGCATCAGACACAAGAGAGGACAAACACTGAGAGCTTCCATATCTGAAACCTCATATACAAAGTAAGTAACCCCTAGCCCAGCAGCCCAAGGCTTGCCGCCCGACCGCTGCATCCCCCTCCTCTGCCCACTACAGGTGTCATGGGTGGGGTGCAGTGCTGGAGTTGGGGACGTGGTCAGCACCCTGAGCCCTCCCGGCCGGTTATACAGCCTTTGCAGCCTGGGATCACAATCTCTTTATCAAGTAGCTCCTCAATTGGCCCCTCCGGGATCTATCAAAGCTGAGTGCACCCCATGCCAGACATCCCAGTGGGGGAAATATCCCCATGCTGGTACCAGGGATTGAACCTGAGTCGTCCGCACCAGAGGTAGGCAGACTACCACTATGCTACGGAGGCTCATATATACCAAGGTAAAATGTTATACACCCCAAACCTGAACTTACAGTATGCATGAAGTCAAACTCAATTTTTTCCTTAGGTATAATATGCTTGGAAATAAAGCTAATATATGCTTCTTATTTCAAACAGAAACACACTGAATCACGTCCCCGATAGAGAATTAGGGTTGCTGTGAAAGATTCAAATCTATGTAGCACTTCAATGAATAACTGTAATTATACACAATTATTTGAAGTTTATAGTTCATTTTAATATAGAACCTGTCTATATGCCATATGAACTCACTTCTGGAATTTATATTCCAGCCATTTTATTTCATTTGAAAACTCTTATACATGTGTTTTAATATTATTAATAGCATGAAGCAAGCTATTATATCTGACAATAAGATATTTTATGTTCTGTGTGAGCATAAAATATCCATCCTAGATATGGGCATGCCCATTACTTTTATCAATCCTCTAGCTTGTTTTTATTGATTCTGACATTGGATCCACACACTAGATAGCTAACTTAGTAGGAACTTTTGGGAAAAGTACTAATATATGTCATACCAGGTGAATCTTCTGCCTTTAGGTAATTGCATCTGTGAAACCTTTAGATTATAATATTGCATGTAAACTTCATCCCTTCCATGGTGAGGACCTCTGGAGTGGCATAATTCCCTGCAAGCCCATAAAGCTGGACCTAGAGTGGATATCACACGTCAGTGGGTGGTGGACTGCTGGGACTTGCACAGTGGTTTTGGTTTATCACCACACCATTGTGTAGGTTTGTCTCTGAATAATGAATAAGAGATTCTGAACCAAGATGTTATGAGTTTTCAAGCCAAAGGGGTGTATGGTATAGGGAAATGTGTCACTACAGAACCTCTGGGACACCAGGCGACCTCCCACAGCATTTAGCTTTGTCACATTAGAGGGGGGCTCTGCTGGGGTTAACTGTCTTTCCTCCATCCTCATGGGACTTAAATGGACAGAGTAAATCAAAAGCCTGAAACTGTTCAAGGAGCTTTAGAAGACCTAACAGTACAAAACATCTCCAAACCATCTGTAGAGGATCTGGCTGAAGACATTGACAGAACAAGACTGCTGGGAGAGAAATTCTCAGGGGCTCAAAGGAAGAAATATGTAAAAGAAAAGAAGATGAAATAAGAGTGAGTGAGTGAGTAGGATTTAAGGGCCCATCGACAGCTAGGTCATTAGAGCCCCAAGTCAAAAACATTAAAAAACCCGGTAAAACTCACCACCACTTAACACTCAAAATTAAATATTGAAACAGGGAAGCTAAAACAGATAAAAGTTAAAACAGTTAAAATTTAAAACTGGTCAAAAAGGTAAGCTAAAAACAGTTAAAATGGGTAAATTAATCTAAGAAGGTAAGCAGATAAAATGTAAAAAATAAAACCACGAAATAAAATACAAGTCAAACCTGCTTACCAAAGCCAATACTGGTAACGAACCGCAGGACTGTATTAACAGCTACCGGGTCGTTGCCTAAGATGGACTTCAAAGTAGAACCCAGGCCAAACAGCTGGCGTTCATGAGTGTAACGCGGACAATCAACGAGCACATTGACGAGCTGAATGCCACAGGTGGAACATACAGGCGCAGGCTCACTACGAAGATGGTGTCTATGCATGATGTGTGTGTGACCTATTCTCAGGAGGGCTAAGATGACTTCTGCCCGCCCGGTATCCCTTGAAGATGTCATCCAAGGTTGCATGGTGTCCTTGATCATCCACAATTGCATGCCAGTGACATCCAACAGTTCCCATAATTGCTGCCAGACTGATAAAATACGGCGATGGAAGTACCATTGTACATCCGTGTAAGGCAGACTGCATGTAAAAATCTCCAGCAAATGGCAGGCAGACTTAGCAGCTTCATTGCCGGGAATACCTACATGGCCTGGGGTCCAGGTAAAAACAAACTGGTATCCTCGCGAGAGGAACTGCGAAACGAGTGTCTAAATTTTCACAATTAGTGCCGACGTGCTGAGAAACGTGCAATCCCTGCAGCACGCTCAGAGAGTCGCAGCAGACAATAAAACTTCCAGGAACGGAAGTCAAGTCTGGAAGATGGTATTTGTGAGTCTCACCGTTATGCACAAAACTACACCCTGTAGCTCCATCCACCTGGGAACCGTCGGTAAATACCGGAGTATAATTCCGGTAACGTCCCAGGATCTCGGTGAAAAACTGACGATACACCGATGGAGGGGTAAGCAGGGTTAGCATGCGTCGAAAGTTCCATGTCGAACTGGGCACGCTGTAATTGCCAAGGAAGAGAGCGGCCAAAAGAATGCCGTTCGACAGCAGGCATGCGGAGCGCGTGTGCACTAAACAGCTCGCAAAATCGAATACCGCTTGGGCGAGAGATCATGCTATTCCGGAGATAACGGTGAGCGAGTTCCGGGCGCAATACAGGGTTAAAAGCCGGGTGACCGGGGTGGGCTGCCAATCGGGCCACCTAAGAACATAGTAAAAACGAGCGCCGAATAGACAGTGGAGGTTCGCCAGTCAGCATACAGACACTCGACACTAGTGCGGAAAGCCCCAGTAGCCAGACGGATACCAGAATGATGCATAGTGTTTAAAAAACGAAGTTTAGAGGCGGACGCTGCGCCATAAATAAAACTGCCGTAATCTAGTTTGGACCTCACCAATGAACGGTACAGCCTCAACATGACAGTGCGATCGCCGTCCCAAGATACTCCAGATAAAACTCAGAGCACGCGAAGCGAAAGATCGCAGGAGGCACGAAGTTGACCAATATGGTGCTCCCATTTGAGTTTGCTGTCGAGGTGAAGGCCCAAGAACTTGATGTGCGAAACAAACGGCAGAGGTGTGTCACGCAAACGAAGATCTGGAGGAGGACGTACATCGCGAAGTCGATGAAAGTGGACACATTGTGTTTTTTTTTTAGGGGAGAACTGAACGCCGGTGCGAAGGGCCCAGTCGGCGATAGATGATATGGACAGCTGCAGTTGACGTTCTATATGCTCAAGACCATAAGATCGATAATAGATCGCAAAATCGTCAACATACAGCGACATTGGGATTCCCCTACGAACAACATTAGCAATGCCGTTAATGGCAACGGCGGCGAAAAGCGTTACACTATCGACCCCATTTTCCTGGATCCTCTCTTATGAGAACGTATTGCCAATGCGGACACGAAAGCGGCGCAAGGCTAAAAGTTAAACAGAAAGATGGCTGAAAGACCTCGCAAACCATATCCGTAAAGAGTACGGAGGATACCATAACGCCATGTGGTGTCGTAGTTCTCCAAATCGAAGAAGACACCCACGACATGCTGCTTCAGGAAAAAGGCATTCTGTATGTAAGCTTCCATTCGTGTCAGGTTGTCGACTCTATAGCGATGGCGACGAAAACCGCACTGAACATTGCTCAGCAGGTTATTCGTCTCTAGCCACCACACTAAGCGAGTGTTAATCCTCCGTTCAAAGGTCTTGCAGACGACACTCGTCAGGCAAATAGGGTGGTAGCTAGAGGGAAGTGTCCGGTCTTTTCCGGGTTGAGGGTTAGGGATCACAACACCCTCTCGCCAGGAAGACGGAAAAACCTGAAGCCAGATGCGGTTATAGATGCTCAACGGGAAGATAAGTAAAAAGCCTCTATCGTAGCTTTGAGTTTTGCTAGTAGTAGCGAAAGAATTGGCAAGGACGTCGACGATAGCCTGCTCGCTGGTGTGTATGGAGCCTTGTACGGCAAGACCGGGGATGATCGTCCGGTGACACTTGCCGTACATACGCCGGACGGCAGTCCACACCTTCTGGGCCGAACTGCGACATGAAAGGGATGACACGTAAGATTCCCAGGATTTGCGTTTTGCATTGCACACTACAAAGCGCGCCCTTGTACGACAACGTTTAAAAACAATAAAATTCGACTCCGTAGGGTATACATGGAAAACACGCAGAGCAAACTTGCGTGCTTTAATAGCCAAACGGCATTCCTCGGACCACCAAGGCACAGGAACGTGACGTGGTGTAGATGAACATCGAGGAATGCTGGAATCTGCTTCGAGAAGGATAGAGCAAGTAAAATACTCCACCATGTCGTCAATGGAGGTAAAAACATTGTCGGTCAAGTGAATGAGGGAACGGAATTTCCCCCAGTCCGTCTTGGAAATAATCCAGTGAGGGTATCGTGTGGACACAGAATGGTGGTCGGATAGGTGAATGTTAATGAGGTAATGATCACTGCCAAATAAATCGGAAAGTACCGACCACTCAAGTAGAGGTACTAATGACGGGCTACTAAAAGAAACGTCAAGCGCGAAGTGTGTACCATAGGCAGGGGATAGAAAGGTAGGCACGCCAGTATTTAATAGAACTAATCCGGACATATCGCAAGTGTCTGCTACAAGGCACCCACGAGCATCGTCAGTGTCGGAGTCCCAGTGAGTGTGCTTGGCTATCAGATCGCCGAGAAAGATGTGCGGTGGCGGAATCTGTACCAAGAGAGCCCGAAGATCGTTCTCGTGTACGACACTGACCGGTGGCAGATACACATTGCAAACAGAGAAACAGAGGCTCTGCAGCTGTACACGCACCGCTACAGCTTGCAACGGCGTGTTAAGGGGTATAATGGTGGCAGAGATGTTATGCGCCACCAGCGTAGCAACACCACCGCATGCTCTCCTATCAGCGGCAGAGTCGTGGCGGAATGCTGAAAAACTACGAAGATGGAGAGAGTGATTAGTCTATAAGTGGGTTTCCTGTACGCAGACGATTGATGGAGAACGTTGAAAGACTAAGTGCTGAATGTCCGGAGCACGTGCACGGTACCCATTAACATTCCGCTGTATTATTTCCATGGTAAAGAGATTAGTGTTTGGTCTTCATCCTTTTCTTTTTCATTCTTACCTTGATCGACCCAGGGACCTGGAATGTTCAATTCGGCGTCCTCTGGTGACTCCGGCGACGTGCAGAGTCTGAAAATCTCCGGCGGCTCGTTGAGCGGGAGCGGGACTTCTTTGACGAGGAACGACTACTCGCCCGGTGTTTGTGTCGTGAACGATTGAGGTGGACAGGCAAAATAGTGTAGCCACTGCTCGTGGAAGGCTGGTGATGTGGTGAGCTTGTGTCTGCACGGCGGAAGATGTAGTTGCCGGTGCAGGTGCATCACGGGACGGTGGAAGGATGCTGGTTTGTAAGTCCGTCTGTGTTGCTGCATCAGTGACCGGAACATGTTGAACGGCCACAGTGTGGGCAGGAGTGCGGTGGACTGCTGACGCGAAACCTAGGGTGGTCGCAGGTTTAGCTGCTCGAAGCGGCGACGCGCTTCCAGAAAAGTGAACCGCTCTTTCACGCGCAACTCCTGTATTGCCTTCTCGTCGATAAACGTTGAACACCGACGCGAGCTGGATGGATGGCTCTCTCCAGAGCTCACACAAACAGGATTCCTTGTACATGCCGTGTCCTCATGGGCTGGTAAACCACAACGCTCACAAATGGCGGGATTATTACAGGACGTCTTAGTATGGCCGAGCCGCTGGCATCTAAAGCAGCGCAGCGGGTTCGGCACATACTGGCGCACGGCGGCACGTTCATAGCCACAAAAGATAACTCAGGCAGCTGAGTGCCTTTGAACTTCAAAAACACCGTACGCAGAGCTTGCTCCTTGCCATCCTGCTTTCGAGTAAGACGGTAGGCTTGACATATACGCTGGTCGGAGAGGCAGCTGGCAATCTCCTCGTTCGTCAGATTATCCAGACTGGAGGTCGTTACAACTCCCCTACAGATATTGAGCGATTTGTGTGGGCCTACCCGAATTGAGTACGATCCCAACAAAGCTACTTTCAAAAGTTTCTGGGACTGCTCGCCGTGTTGGTCTCAATAATTAACAGCGTACCGTCGCGTACTCTCGCCGCGTTCTTCACCGGACCACATATCCTGTCTACTTCGCATTTGATATAGAATGAGCTGATATCTTTAATTGTCTTCCCTTCACAGACCAATGTCATAACTAAAAATGAGTCAAACAAAGGGGTTTTGCATTACGAATTGAACCCCCATCCGGAACCGTCGGCGTCAGCCTGCCATCCGGGGGTCAAAGGATAAAAGACACCAAAATCTCCACGGTCTGTGCCGCCATGGAGGCCCCTCTATGACTGATCTCAAAGCGTACGCCAGAGGAGCTACCCTCCGACCTTCACTGCTTGTCCACATGGGTAAACCGTTCACCACGTGCACTCCGGCTTTATTCCCTCCCCACTTTAAGCCACGCTGCCTCAACGGAGTTAGCGTGGATTCAGGGGACTTCGGGTTGATTACACCGGGGTTCTATCAGCGGTACCACGTCCGGCAGGTGACACTAACCCGCCATCGGGCAATTAACACAGGCCGTGCCTTCAAGGAGCTACGTGGACGTACATTACGTGTGGACGGGCACCGCACCTAAGGCTACACATGGGGGCAGTGTGAAGGGTCCGCCTAACCTTCGCGCCTGAGACCTCCGGAGAGCACACAAGTCGAGGGCCGCGCTGAAAACCGTGGGACAGGACCACGGAGATAGGAAAGATCCCTGCTGGTGAGACAGGGCTTATAAACCTAAGACCTTACAAACTAATACTTATAATAAACCTAGAAGAGGAAGAGGGTGTTGATGAGTAGCGGTCAAACCAACTACACGTGGCAACGGTTAATGAACATGGAAGGGGTGAAATGAGGGTGAGCAGCTCGGGGCCCCGTGTTTGCCAAACCCGTACCTACTGTAGTATGTTCCCCTGGGGGGGGGGGGAGATGAAATAGAGAACCTGGATGATTGAAAAACCAACTAGTAAGACCTCATCTGACAGAGATAGCACTGGACCTAGATGTGGAATTAAAAGGCTCCACTCAGACTCCAATATCCCAAAATCTGTATAACAGGAAGCTAAAAGGCACAGGAGGACCAAATTGGAACAGACTGTCTTTTTGCAATGCAAATCAAAATGACAGTTATAAGATGATGCCATACTGATATTAAACTGAACTGGGAACCAACTGACCTGATTCAGGAGAAACTGATTGAAGTGATGGATGCATCTTCTATAAAATTTATGCAGGGTATCCTATGGATAATCTGTGCAAATGAAAACATGAAAAACTGGTTAAACCAGACTAGTGAATTCAGAGAACTTCGGGAAGGAGCAAGTTGAAAGTAGTATACTCCAAGGACCTCTCCAAGAGGCCTAAGGTGCTCCTCCAAGGCCCTCTCTAAGAGGCCTAATGTGCTACTCTGGATAACAGATACTTCTGAGACAATTTTAGTTTTTGAAAGGCTCAGGAAACAAAACCACATGCTAAAATTAGAACAGCTGATTCACTGGTCAACAAAATTTAAGTTGCTTAATGTTAAAAGAAGTATAAAGGGTGATTCTTACTGAATTTTGTGTGCTGATTACAAATCTTTTTGCAGAACTTTTCCATCACCCATAATTTTTGAGTAATTGCATTAACAAGATTTCTTGAAATTATATGGTTAATATGTGTAACACCTTAGCTCGAGTACCTTTTACATACCTAAAATGTATGTGAATTGGACTTTCGACTGTACTTTTCTTGAGGAACATCTCCCTTGATTGTCCAGCAGTAGTCTGCTAACATATTTTCAGTCCATTTTCCCTGGTAGCGTCTTTACATTTCAGCGATGTCCTAATGGAAACGCTCGCCATGTTTGTCGCTGACAGCGCTGAGGTTCTCAGGAGAGAAGTCAAGATGGGAGTCCAACATGTGTATTTTCAAGGACATATTACATTCCATGACCTTGTAGTTCTCAATCAGCTCACTGAGAAGTTCTGAGTAATGTTCAGACCTGTGGTTTCCAAGAAAGTTTATGACAATGTTTTTGAAGGAGAACCATGCAGCTCCGCCTTGCGTATTTGAAAGGCTTTAAAACTGCGAATCGTTCATAAGTTGTCTAATTTGAGGGCCAACAAATATTCCCTCTTTGGAAACTTAGTTTTCAGGAACAGAAATTCACTCCCATCACGATCCATTGCTTTCACAAAGTTCTTAAACAAACCTAGTTTGATGTGTAATAGCGGTAATAAGATTTTGTCAGCACTTACGAATGGTTGGTGAATAACATTTGCCTGTCCTGGGTTGAATGACTCTCTCTTTGGCCAACTTTTTTTAACATAATGATTGCTTTTGTATCTACTATCCCACATGCACAAGAAACAGCAAAATTTTGTATAACCAAGTTGTAATCCAAGTAAGATAGCTATCACTTTAAAATCTGTACATATCTGCCATGAGTACTCATTATTTTGGATACTGCATAGCAAGAGTTGCATGTCAATGTAACTCTCCTTCATACCAACTGGATGGGCTATAGGAATGGATGGAAACTTTTTTCCATTATGTAGCAAGACTCCTTTCAAGCTTGTTTTCGAAGAGTCAATGAACAAGCGCCAATCTTCAAGCTTATGTTGAACACCCAGGGACTACATCAAGAATCGACATTACAGAACACTAGGTCCACCTGTTTAGAAAATAAGTACTCCTGTTCCTTTTGGCATCAATGAAAAGAAGTTATTTTGGTGCCATCCTGCAGGAGATGCCAGCCTTTCAATCTTGAAGCAAGTAACTTGACTTTACTTTTAGATAACCCAAGATCACGAACCAAATCATTTAGATCCTCCTTGGTTAATAAGTGCAGCTCGTTTACGGTAACTCCTTCTGCAAAATCTGGGTCAGTTTGTTGTAATTCACTAATGTCATCAACACTTTCAAAATCTTCAGTCACATTACTGCCGTCTGATGGAGTTGGTACAGGAAGGCCTGGTTCATGAGGCACTGGTCGAATTGCTGATTCCAAAGATGGATATGTAACAGTGTGTTTGGATTTGGAACTTATTCCAGATATATTTGTCAAGCAGAAGTAGCAGTCTGTTATATGATCCTTAGGTTCCCGCCATATCATAGGAACTGCAAAAGGCATGTGATGGTTCCCTTTTAATCAGCCGGTTAATAGTGTTGTACATTTGGCACAACAGATTTCTGGAGTCCAAAACTTATTCTCATCAATTTTATTGTCAAAATAGCACTCATAAGCGCTTTGAATTCGAGAAGTCAAATTTCACCTCTGTGCTTTTAAAGTGAGCTCACCACAAATGTAACAAAAATTGTTTTCATCATTTACACATTTGCGAGACATTGTCCTCCTAATTCCCAATGCTTAAGAAAACACACTATTAGAAACACTACACTTGTTAATTTATAACTGGGAACACACAGGATTAGCTTCTACTCCTTTGGCAACTAGGCAGGACAGTTTGTATCTGCAACAATTCCTTGTCTGCTGTTGGAGTAAACATTCACCTGGACGGTAAAAGCAGTTTTGGATAGGCTCATTGTTGGACATTGTCATTCCTGAAGTCACAGACAACAATCACCTAAAGCAAATATGTCATTTGTTGCCTTATTTGTTGACCTAATAAGATAAAACTACTTTCTTTTGATCAGCACATTTACCACCCTATGCTAATCATCATGATAGTTTTTTTAATATTACAAAAGATTGGTGGGTGATGGAGCATTTCTAACTTGATTTTTGGATTTGGCACATACAAATACGTAAGAATCAGCAGAAATTATATATTTAACATTTTCATTGTTGACCAGTGTTATGAGTGGGACGGTGGCAGAGAAATGACAAATGCTGGCTTTCTTGATTGATTTCCATTCATACAAGGCACTTCAGAAGGCTAACTTATAGGCCTTCTGGGGCCTTAGAAGAGTATCTTTTAAATCCCTGACAGACAATGACTCAACTGATGAAGATACTATGGGTAAATCTTCAACACAGCAGATCAGCATGTGCTGTCCTTGGTGTGAAGATGAAAACCTGTGATGTGTCACTCATCCAGGAACCTGTAAGGTGGCACAAAATTCATAATAGTAGAACTAAGAAGACACCAAGAACCTGCCTGTAGTTAAAAATGACCTAAATATACTGTCATTAATGAATCTCTGTTCCAGGGCCTTATGGCAACCAGATCAAAATCAGTGATGGTAAACATTGGAAAAGACAATCCAGGAAAAGGAGGTGGCACTTGGTACCTTCATTGATATTGAGGGTGCCTTTGATAACAATTTCTTTAATGCAACGACTACTGCTGCAAGGAAACATGGAAATAATTAAACCTCTTATTGGTGGATTTAATCCATGCTAGAGGCACAACAGTTCATACAAGTTTCATGGATAGTAGCTTAGCTGCAAAGATCATGAGTGGTTGTCCAGGGTGGGGTGTTATCACCCCTACAATGGAACCTGGTGGTTGATGGGCTACTTGTTCAAGCAAGTAATCTGGCTTTGATATCGCGAGTTATACTGATGATATTGTCAACATAGATCGAGGTAAATACACAGGAACAGTCAGGGAACTCATCCAGCTGGCCCTGAATACTATGACAAAATGGTCTGCGAATGAGGACTTAACTGGTAGTCCTCATATTAGTATCATTTACCAGAAGAGATATAAAGGGATTAGGACCTCTATCCTTTAAAGTAAAGAACTTAAATAAAATGTCTGAGGAAGTCAAATGTTCGGGAATCATTTTCAACTCCATGGTGGACTAGATTCAGAATTTCAAGAAAACAATAAAACATGCAAAAACAACTTTTGAAGTAGTTAGATACATGCATAGTAAAAGATGAGGGCTATGACCTGTTAATCAACTGGATATAAATGTATATCATGATAATCACACTTTTGATATTATGGAACATTGATTTGGTGGTTGTTGTTGTTGTTGTAGTGTTTAACACCCGCTTTTACTACTACGGCACCGCAGGCGGTGACACTGATGATACATGAAGATGGAGCACCGGTGGAATGAGATGGCGGGGGAAACCGGAGTACCCGGAGAAAACCCGCCCTGACGCCGCTTCGTCCACCACGAATACCACATGCGGGTCCCTGGGATCGAACCCGGGCCGCCTAGGTGGTAGGCGAGCGCGCTAACCGCTCGGCCACGGCGCCGCCTGATTTGGTGGCCTAAGGTTCTTCAAAATGGCTCTAAAATCAACTAAATGTTCAAAGAACAGCATGTATGGCTGTCATATGAGGCATGAAAACAATTCCTACTGCAGCAATAGAGCCACTCTTGAACCTGACTCCATTACATTTGGTTGTAATGAAGGAGGCAAGAGTGGCACCCTATAGGCTTCAACATGCTAAGCAACCAAGAATTCCTGAAATAGGCACACCTTTTCTAAGAATTAGGAAATATATAGGAGATGCATTTTTAAAAATGCAGTCAGACTATATAATTCCAATTATACACTTTACTAAGAACTTCAGGGTCATTACTGATCCTGAATGTTGGACAAATAAAACTCTGGAAGCTCCTGAGAGTATTATGATGTGGTTCATAGATGACTCAGGAACAGGATCTACAGTATATGGCATAAGACCAAGGTGCAAAAAGATTTTTCTCTTGGGCAAATAGTTTCTGTTTTGGAAGCCGAAATTTATGCAATTTATTCAATGCATATATGAAAACATAAGGAGAGCTTACACTGGTTAACAGACCTCTATCTTCTCAGATAGCAAGGCTGCACTTAAGGCTTTAAGTAGTTATAAGGTAATATCAGGACTGGTTTTATACTGCCTAAATGTGCTTAAAGCTTGACAGAACAGAATGAAGATCAACTCATCTAAGTGCTGGGTATTAGTGACAGAAAGCTGACAAACTTACAAGACAAGGAGCAGGTTTACAATTTATTGGGTCAGTGCAGGCTTTAGGAATATGTTTAGTAAAAGAGGCTTTTAAAAACTGGTCCAAAGTAAACCTCATTAAGCCTGGCTTAAAACTCTAGGAAACAAACATGGTAAACTGTCATTAGAAAACCATGTAAGAAAAGAGCTGAAAGCTTACTTAAATGTAACAGATTCAGCTGAAAACAATTACTGCATTTCTCATAGGATATGCTTTGTGAAAAAGAATCTTAACACGCTAGGAGTGTTTCAGGGTAACTTAGATTGCAGATGTTGCAAGAAAGAAAGAAACAGCCCCGCACATTTTATGCTTCTGTAAGCCCTTAGCGTACAGGAAATACAGTATGTTTGTTGACTGGCCAGAGCCTCCCCCCATACAGGAGCACCCTCCACCAGAGTTATATGTAAATAACCGCCAAGTCATGGGTACAGAACACTAACTACTGTACTAACTTATATTAGGCTTACCTACATCATATGATGATACACGAACACATTCCCTATATCTCCAAGAACAATTCTGGTTTACTCCCAAAACTTCACATTGACTGATTGCCTGTTTTTCTCATGATTTTGTCCTTCAATTCTTGTAACACATGCGAATATGATGCTTACATTTTATTCTTTGTTCCCCCTAAATAAAAATCTCATGGTGATAGGTCAGGGGAACGAGGTGGCCACAATCCTTGACTAATTATTCTGTCATTATACACACTTCCCAATTCATGCATAGAATTTGCAGCAGTGTATGCTATAGCTGAATCCTGCAGAAATCAACTATACAATCTTACATTTCTTGTTCTTCTTCTTGGGCTAAACAGCTTACAGTCTAGTTAATGCCTCCTTCAGAATGACAGCCCACTCAGCCAGGTCTTCCGCCATCTTCCTTCATCTCCTTATTCCCAAACTCTCAAATCCTGCTTGACACAATCCAACCACCTCAGCCTTGACTGACCTCTCTCTTCTCCCTTCTAGTTTTCCAGTGAAAATCCTCTTTACATTTCTGGTGCCATCCAACCTTATCAGATGGCCAACCCATTGAAGTCTTCTATGTTTTATACACAATACAACATTGGGTGAAGAACTTCATGAATAATACAGAGATTTTCGGTAAACCAAATTGTTTTCGGAGATATAGAGAATGTGTTCGTATTGAAGGTCATCAAATTCAACATCTGTTGTGGTGCAGGTAAGCTTAAAGTTTAATGTAAGTTAATACATAGTTAATCTTCCATACTCATGATTTGCCAGTCATTTATGTGCAACTCTGGCAGAGCACACACTGGTCCTTACCCTGTCTAGTGCCACCATGGAGCGGTCCGGCTGATGTACAAATGCACTGTATATTGCTTTTGGGAAAATGTTTTTAGAACCAGAAGAATTTGAAACCATATCTGTTATGAGACTATATTCCTTGGTTAAGGTACAGGCATAATGAATTAGCTTTAAAATGATACTGGTAGCATAATAAGACCAAGACTGAAGTGTGCCCAGAGCATGATGGAAATCTGTATTGAATAAGACGAGACAAGAAAACTTAATCCCTGTTGCCAATGCTTTCTTCTGCAGCTAAGCAATATCTGTAAAAGTTTATAGCTTATTTGTATGTGCTTCCCCATTATCAGCAATTATCCAATTGGCTAGGTCTGCATATTATTGTTGTACATTGCTTGTATATATATATATATATATATATATATATTTTTTTTTGATTGTGTTTAACTTCTTTTTTTAAACATCCTCCAACGTAGTATCATATCGGACGGTGAATGACTGAAATGGGTGAAATGATGTTCAAATGAGCCAGAGGTTCATGGAGCTTTTACCAGACATTCTTCTTCTGGGGATAAGGGAAAACTTCAGAAAAAAAAAAAAAAACTTTATCCGGATAACTTACTCTAAGCAAGATTCGAACTCGCGACCTCTTGAACGTGAGGCAGACATGCTAACCATCACGCTACAGAGGCGGGCAGTTGTGTTTAACACCTGCTTTTACTACATGCGGCACTGCAGGCAGATTGATTGTATATGATGGCATCTTGCAATTCAGGAATGAATTTCCAGATAGTTTTTTTTCTGGTGGCAAATCAAAATTGTGTGTGTGTATGTGTGTGTGCGTATTCTTTATATTAAGTATTTTCTTCCATATGTCTGCATTCTTTTCACTCATATAATTAACTAAGCCGAAAAAATGAGTTCAAGAAACAACATAAGAAACGTATGTAAATTCAAGAAAGAAAATAAAAATGTAACGATAGCACAAAAGGGTAAAGCAAAAACAGAAAAAAAAAAAAAAAAAAGTTCAAGAAATTCACATATCACCCCAGAACACACCCCAAGTTCAATAACATCTTCAAAATATTTACCTCGCTTTAGCTCCATAGATAGGTTTAGTGAACAAAAATTGCTATGCAACAACCTGAGGGATTCTGTTTTGAATACATAAACTAAGGTGTATATAAAATTGATTGTTCAGGTTGCAATAAGTTTTACATTGGCAAAATCAAATGAGATAGAAATCAGGTAAAAGGAACACACAAGATGTGTAAAATACAAACAGGCACAACAATCTGCTGTAGTTCATCGCTTCTGGTCTATAGCTTATGAAATCCTGTCAAATATTAAACTGTTAAAACCAGTCAGATATGCAGCTGAGCTCAACACATGGGAGAAAATCTCCAATCATAAAGAACAGAATTTTGATTTGCAACCAGAAAACTCTCCATCAAAATAGAGGTACAATTACGATACAGAATTGAATGAGATATTTTAATATTGATCAGAAAATAATAGAGAGAAAGAAGATAACTAGGACGAGAAGAAAAAAGAAGATCGAGGGAGGGGAGAGAAAAAGGTGCCAATGTAAGGTGCCGATGTAGTTGTGGAACTGCTATTGTTTGGGAGATGTTATTTTTGAGGAGGGGAGGAGCTATATTTGAAGCTGAGGTGGTGGAGGAGAAAGTTGGAACCACGCCGCCAACAGGCAGGAGTATGGGAGGATGGGTAACCGTGCTGCTTGAGGAAGGGAAGGAAATAAATGGAGTTCATGTTTAAGTATTTTGTGCAGTGAAAATTGAATGGGGAGGGGGGAATAAATAAAACATTGGAAAGTGACAGCGTTGAGGAGAAGAAAAAAAGTCAGTCTTATTAAAATAATATAATTTACACATTAAGCACAGGGGCGGCATTATGGCCGGGCAGTTAGTTCGCCCACCACCAAGGTGGCCCGGATATGATTCCAGGAACCCATATGTGGTATGTGTGGTGGATGAAACAGCGTCTGGATGGGTTTTCTCCTGTCACTCATTCAACCAATTGCTCCATCATCACCTTTCTGTTCATCAATTTTGCCTGCATTTCATATTCCAAAGTGCATATGATTCTATATGCAGAACAAAACTACTAAAGAAAGTAAAAAAATAGGGATACAAGGTCCAATGTTTTCATGGCTATGTCATTTCCTAACACAACGCTTTATTGCTACCAGATATGGAAGAAATATATCTCAATGTAATGTAAACCCAGCGCGACAGCCCACAAAGGGCCAAGGCCTACCGCCCAGCCACTGCATCCCCCACCTCTGCCCACTACAGGCGTCATTGGTGAGGTGCAGTACTGGAGGGTGGGACGTGGTCAGCGCCCCGAACCCTCCCGGCCAGTTATGCGGTTTTCTAGACCTGGGGCCGCTACTTCGTCATCAAGTAGCTCCTCAGTTGGTCCCCCCGGGACCTAACAAGGCTGAGTGCACCCCGTACCAAACCTCCCAGAGGGGATAAAATCCCCCTGCTGGTACCGGGGATCGAACCTGGGTCCTCCGCGCCAGAGGCAAGTGCGCTACCAACTGCGCTACGGAGGCAGTCAATATATCTCAATATAAACAAATACACCGTGGCTTACCACAAGGCGCAGTGCTCAGCACTACACTTTTTAATATATTTATTAAAGATCTGCCACAACAAATACAAGAATCAGGTGTGAAGTGTGCACTATTTGCCGATGACTTAGTAACGTGGACTTCAAAACCAAAAAACAAAAGTACAGAACTAGAAAATACCATGCAACAATCGTTAAACCTACAAAAGTGGACCAAAGAAAATTTAATGACTGCGAATACAACAAAATCAAACTACCAAATCTTTTCACTAAGGAAAAAACCACTACAAATAAAACTAAATTTTGAGGGTCAACAATTACCAGAGACAAAGGAAGCAAAGTATTTAGGAGTTACATTTGATAACAAACTTACATGGACCAATCAAATAGAAAATGTAATACAAAGAACAGAAAGGCGCCTTTCACTGTTAAAATGTCTAACAGGAAGTACACATCATACAATGTATATGTAAAGCCATTATTTACTTACCGCAGAAAAGTTCTTGTAACAGCAAATACAAAAAAAACTCATATCTTTCAAAACCAAAGTCTGAGACTAATTACAGGCACTATCAAAGCCACACCAATACCAGCTATGGAAATACTAACCAACTAATACCCCATTGAATATGAAATAGAAAAAGCAGCTCTTATTCAACATGAAAAGTTGATCAGACTCCCATTCAATAAATGGACAAGAGAAATTTTACACATAGGTACACTAAAGACTCAGGAGAGCTTTCCTTCCAAAATTCAAGACATCAAGAAGAATATATACCTTCCTAATTCAAAGGAAAACTTCATATCTAAAGTCAATCTGACACAAACATTAGATATCACATATTATTTACACCTGACAGAAGAAGTTAAGAAAAGTGATACTCCAACTAGTGTTCTAAAATTATTGGCATTAGAGTCAATCCATACTAGATTTCCAGAACACGAATGGCTCCATATTTATACTGATGGATCATTGATATGAAACCGAGATGGAGCAGGGGTTGGAGTCACATGTCACCTCTTTTCCTATTACAAATCGTTAAGTTATGGAACTACAAACTTTGATAGAGAAATTGAAGCAATTTGAATGGCCCTACAAAATCTTTTGTGTAGAATTTCACATTTTCATCAAGCAGTTATTCTCTCAGATTCCAGGGCAGCAATTATGGCAATTGTTTCCAAGTTGTCACTAAAAAACCAAACAATTATAGAATGTTGGAAGATCCTTACCCATCTAATAGCACTTCAAAAACACCTTGTCTTCCACTGTGGACTGCTAAAATATTAGTGAACTCTGAATTCAAAAAAATTATTGCAAAATACTTCTATGAAAAATCAAAAAATAAAAGATGGGAACTACCAAACATTCAAACAGTAATTCCTGAGTATCCTCGAAAAACGGCATTTGCAACCTTCAGGTTGATTACAGGACATGATTGTCTGGCAAAACATTTAAACAGAATTGGGATATATTCTTCACCACTCTGTCCTCTATGTGATCTGCAAGAGGAAATGGACCGAGACCACCTTCAAATACGCCCAGGCACTTCTAGCGTCCCAACCGTCAGTGCAAAATATTGGGGAGCAAGAGGATTAATGACTTCATTGTCAGAAATCCAGCATTAGCTAACAACAGCATTTCATATCATCCTCTTCCTCACAATCAAACCTGGTGCTTAGCTGACCACCCGCTTCCAGTCTTCACTGTCTGGACCATAGGTTCCTCTGCTCCCTGACAGGCATCTGGCCCTAGGCACTGGCTCGTAAGTCCTACATAAGGGGAGGGTAATCAGGTGAAGAAGAAGAAATTAAGCACAAGCAGTAGGACTTCGTAGTGTAACAGGTAGGTGCATGGGCAGGCGGGCGGGTAGATATATGGTGTGTGTGTGTTTTTTTAAATGAACACAATTATAAATAAGATATTCAAATTTGTATACTACGTGTAAGAAATGGGGATTAATTAATGTAAATAAGTAACTAAATTTTAACAAAATTATAACATTAAATAAAAACATAGTGAATATTTAAAAATAATTGATAAAAAACTAATTAAAATGTGGAAAAATGAAGTATATGATACACACAGTTAAACATAAAACCTGTTTCAAATTTACTAAGTTGTCATAAATAGGGATAATAAATCAAGCACATAATAATTACTAAAAAAATACAAAAAACTAATATTAAACAAATAATTAATAAATTATTAAGGAAATATAAAAGTAAAAATTAAATAAACTTATAAACACCTACAATGACTGAGGTTGAATCTGCTAGCTACTAGTACATAATTTTGCTGGGTACCAATGAATATAGTTGTTGTTTGTAGATATAAAGTAGTTGGGTACCAGTTGCTTTTGGTTGTTGGTTAGTTTAAGTAGAAATTTGTAATTTATATCTTTTTTGTTACACTTTTACTGCTACATTTCTGACTCTCATCTAACGTGTAAATTTTTCTTTAAAAGTGATTATTTTATTAGCTATTGTGGTAGTTGAAGTTCTTATCTGAAAAATTAAGTGTAAATTGAAGTAAAAGTTTTTGTTGTTATGAAATAAATGTTAAAGTTTAAATATGTCCCGGCGTAGTAACCTAAATACCGGGATAAAATATTCAGATTTTATCTTTATTTATTTTGGGGACTGAATAACAAAAGTTTTTTAAATCAATTAATGAATGGTTCAGCTCTCAGAGTAAGGATAGTATGTTTCTGATATTACTTAATTTCACAGTGCTAAATGACACTTAAACTGTTTTTTCACTTAACCTTCATCTATTTAGATATCCATGATCTATTAATGGATGACAAAGATCTCAGGCACCTCTTTTGCTTTAAGGGTAGTTGATCTGCAGATATAATAACAGCTTGAAAAACTGGCTTTGATAGGTAGGCTGAAAAAACTAAGGAGGGCAACTGCTTTAGCATATATGTTGTATTCTATAAATGTTCTATAATTATGTAAACAGATGTGGAACTACTATTGTTAAAATAATTATTTGCTAAACATGTTTTTAACAGAAAGAACATTATGTTTGAAAAATGGACTAACAATGGAATACTTGGTTCTGATTCTATGATAAATAAAAGTAAAAGCCATACATCACTGCTGTAGCGTCGTTCTAATGAAGTTCTGGAGTGTGCTGTAACAGACCATCTCCTGCCTGATGACAATTTCCTTCTTCTTGGTGTTGTGGTGGTAGGAACATCTTCTGATTTACAGCGCACAATTCTTTTCCTTATCTCATTTTTAAGACCTTGATTATCACAACGAGAGCGCCTTGAAATGGTTTTGTTCTCAATACTAATTTGAGCATGCTTTGAGTTTGCATTTTCCTTCTCATAATATGATTTAAGCTTCTCTGTTTCTAACCTATTCACAATTGATTCACTTTTCAAAAGTGTTTTGCTTACTGACTCTAAGAGTTTCTGAGCATTTTCTACTAGATCTGTTGTGTCCAACTTTTCCAAATTTTTCCAGGAAGGAATAACGAGAGGCTCTTCAGGTAAGAGATCCGGAACAGGATTAGAATATATATTTGCATCACTAACTACTGAAACTGTTGTTACCTGAACTGTGTCTAATAAATTCACTGATTTTCTTTCTGATAAATGTGCACCATTTACAACTTTCTCACCATTGCAACTTTTACTGTCAAATGTATCATCCGTGCGCTGAGGTACGTAACCACTGCTAGCCTGATCTTCTACCAAGGATGGTATATTTGACTGGCTCTTTTGGTAGCCATAAGTTTTATTTGATGAAGTATAATCACGTATTAGCTCTAAATAACTTGGATCAACATCAGAGTCATTGTTGCTTGCTTTCACTTCATCCTGCATTAGTTTTTTACCCAAATACACATTTTCCTTCTTCATATCATGAACAGGTGTGGGAGGTAGCGACTGGAAATATGATCCTACATGATCCCACAGCTTTCCACCACTGGAAATATAAACAATACAATTAAATTGCTTGCAAAAACTTGTAACAATGAAATGGGGGATAACGCTGGTCTACAATGAAAAATTTTCAAACATGAATGTGTTGTTTATTTGTAGCACCCTCAGTTTTAAAAATATCTCATTATATAAGAATGGTTATACAAAGCAATTAGGTAGCTTTCTTAAGGATCACCCAATAAATCTTTGCTACATCTGTGGGAAGTACAGTATGATATCATGCAGACATGTGACACCCATAGTGAAGTAACTGTATGATCTTTATTTTGGGTTCAAGTTAGGTAATCAGGACCGAAAATGGTCACCACATATTGTGTGTGTGAACTGTTCGTCTCGTCTTAACCCTTTCAGACCTGAGACTTTTTTCCTTGAAAAATTTCAATCTGATGAATGTAATACCCTATAATTTGGATGGAGAACTAGAAAAAAATAAGGAAATAAATATTCTGGTGATAGTTTTTTCAAAAATGCCCTAGCACGATTGTGCGGGTCAGGTTTTATTTTATTAATTATCAAGAAAATAATTTTTCTTTGTTTTTACTGCTATTCAAATGGTATGTGCCCAGTAATTGTGTGCTTAGATTATCTACCTCAAAAACAATATGAAGGCATCATTCAGATGGTATTACACATTTGGAGATAATAAAACAGATTAAATACAGTAAAAGTTGCTCTAAAAATGAAAAAAATTACATACAGTAAAAGTTGCTCTAAAAATGAAAGAAATTACATACAATAAAAGTTGCTCTAAAAATTAAAAAATTACATACAATATGAAAATGAAGACATGTTTAATACAATCAGTATAACATTTTTAGCATTTATGCCTTTTGATGAACAGGAATTCTGGACTAAGTAGGTTCCCAACCTTCACATTCCGCATCGCTTGAAAAATCACTAAGTCTGATTCCTCTAACAGCTTTCTTATCTCTTCATCCGAGCGACCTATGCAAGGAGAAGACTTGCTTTAGCACACCAAACTGGCATTTACATCCTCAATATGAAAACAAATAAAATACAAACTCCATTTTGAGGTTACAAAACCGCTCATGCAAAGCCGAAGTCGCACGCTTGTGCTAGTTCAAATTTGAGCGCTTAGTACAACTTGAAAATTCAAATATGTGGACATTGCTTGATATATTTACCACTTTAAATGAATAAAGAACAGATTTCACTATCACAAATAGCGAAATTGTATAAATACATCAGTAAAATTGCTTACTTACTTGCTTTTGTATAAACCAACTTCTCTAATTTCTCCTGCCATCTACTGACGCAAAAGATAAAGAAAAACAACATTGCAACGTAGGGTAAAACACGCACGATCGCTGCAGTGCGATCTGAGCCAAAAAAAGCTGTGCATCAACAGTAAAAACAAATAAAAAAATAACTCGTACGATTCTGCGGGTACGGTTCGAAAGGGTTAATGGTTGGGTGAAGAGAAAAGGTAAAGTTGAAATGCTTTTTGCTATACTGATGATATGTAAGGAACCAACCAATCACATAGATGATTGCTATTTCTGCATGGTAAAAATAGCAGGGAAGAAGCGCAAGGATAGAAAGATGATCAAGTATCCCTACATCAAGTCAACTAGTCAATCTGTACCACACAGTTCCCCCTTACCTGTCCCCGTTCCTCCAGACACTTGGTCATTTGAAGATGAAACCCAGGTTGCAGCTAGTACAGACACGGAGAATACAAGCTCTGATTTCAATTTGACGCCACATCTCCTGACACCAAAAGATTTGAATGACCCTGTTAGGGACCTAAATCTTTCTAAGGCACAAGCTGAACTTCAGGGTTCGCGCCTGAAGTAATGGAATATACTAGACAAAGATGTTACAGTTTCTTGCTTTTGACATTATCAGGCTGCTTTCGCACCATTCTTTGTCATGGAAGACCCACTCTGTTACTGTAATGACATGAATAGTCTATTTAATGCGATGGGAATGAAACATTTACCAGTGGAATTGCAACTATTCTTTGATGGCTCCAAAACTAGCCTCAAAGCGGTACTCTTTCAGAACAGCAATATATATCCTCCTGCTCCCATAACTTACGGCACTAAAATGAAGGAAACCTACAGCAGTATGGGATATTTGTTGAATAAAATTCAATATAAGATCCACAAGTGACAAATCTGTGCTGACTTCAAAGTAACTGTGATACTTACAGGATTACAATCTGGGTATATAAAGCATTGCTATTTTCTTTGTGAATGGGATAATGGTGATTGGAAAAGTCACTACAATGGAGGGATTTGGCCTGCCTGTACACAAATGGAATGTGGTTGCAAGAACGTAGGAAGCGTTCCATTGGTGAAACTGTAAGACATTTTGTTACCACCACTTCACATACAATTTGGACTTCATAAGCCGTTTGCTGTTACAATGGATGAAGCTTTGAGCCACCTTGAACTGGATAGCTGGAATTCTTTCAGAAAACTGTTTTCTGATTTGTTTGGAAACAAGAGAACAGATAATAGTGATGTGTTAGTTGTGCTTCAATTTCTCCATCAAAGTTAGTAGTTCCATAACTTAAAGATTTGTAATAGGAAAAGAGGTGACATGTGACTCCAGCACCTGCTCCATCTTGGTTTGATGTCAATGATCCATCAGTATAAATATGGAGCCATTCGTGTTCTAGAAATCTAGTATGGATTGTCTCTAATGCCAATAATTTTAGAACACTAGTTGGAGTATCACTTTTCTTAACTTCTTCTGTCAGGTGTAAATAATATGTGATGTCTAATGTTTGTGTCGGATTGACTTTAGATATGAAGTTTTCCTTTGAATTAGGAAGGTATACATTCTTCTTGATGTCTTGAATTTTGGAAAGAAAGCTCTCCTGAGTCATTAGTGTATGTGTAAAATTTCTCCTGTGCCATGTATTGAATGGGAGTCTGATCAACTTTTCGTGTTGAATAAGAGTCGCTTTTTCTATTTCATATTCAATGGGGCATTGGTTGGTTAGTATTTCCATAGCTCCTGTTGGTGTGGTTTTGATAGCACCTGTAATTAATCTCAGACTTTGGTTTTAAAAGATTTGAACCTTTTTTGTGTTTGCTGTTACAAGAACTTCGCTGCAGTAAGTAAATAATGGCTTTATATATAGATTGTATGTTGTGTTAAGAGTTGCTCTGGAACATCACCACTTCATTCCTGTTAGACGTTTTAACAGTGAAAGGCGCCTCTCTGCTCTTTGTATTACATTTTCTATTTGTTTGGTCCATGTAAGTTTAGTATCAAATGTAACTCCTAAATACTTTGCTTCCTTTGTTTCTGGTAATTGATGACCCTCAAAATTTAGTTTTATTTTAAGTGGCTTTTTTCTTAGTGAAAAGATTTGGTAGTTTGATTTTGTTGTATTAACAGTCATTAAATTTTCTTTGGTCCACCTTTGTAATTTGGTTATGGATTGTTGCATGGTTTTTTCTAGTTCTGTACTTTTGCTTTTTGGTTTTGAAGTCAACATTACTAAGTAATCAGCAAATAGTGCACACTTCACACCTGATTATTGTTTTTGTTGTGGCAGATCGTTAATAAATATATTAAAAAGTGTTGTGCTGAGCACTGCGCCTTGTGGTAAGCCACGGTGTACTTGTTTGTATTTAGATATGTTTCTTCCATATCTGGTTGCAATAAAGCGTTGTGTTAGGAAATGACATAGCCATGAAAACATTCGACCTTGTATCCCTATTTTTTTACTTTCTCTACTGGTAAGTAGGGGAAGTATTGTATTCCACCCAAAAATTCGATGTAGAGATTTCACCAGAAATACATGTTTTGAGGCTCCCTGAATCCAAAAAAAGCATTTTTAGAAAAAGGTCCGTGTGTGTGTCTGTGTGTCAGTCTGTCAGTCTGTGGACAGCATAACTCAAAAACGAAGTCGGTTAAAAACCAAAGTTGGTATTTAAATTGAATGTCTTTCAAGGATGTGACACGAAGATTTTGAAGAAAATAGCCCCACCCTAAACTACCCTTTACATGGAAAATTTTTCGAAAATTTTGATTTTCTTGAAAATGGCTCTAACGATTTTGATTAAAATGTCACATGTTTGTGATATTTTGATAACAAATGAAATGTATATCTTGAATTTTCTGGCTATAGCCCCTGTAGTCGTATTTACTCTGGACGACTTTTGCATAACTGGTAAACCGTTAGAGATAGGCCAAATCATACTATACAAACAATGTAGATCTTGCTAAAATATGCAATTTATGTCTCAATAAATTTTCTTGTAGGGTGAACCATTTCGGAGATATTCCTTGTTATTTGTGTGAGTTTCGGAAAACTTAGAACTTTCGTGAAATGTGTCATCGCTGTTCATTTTTTTATATGTTACGTGTGCAAAGAGAACGGAATCTCAAAGCTTTAAAACATTTGACTGTCACACAAAGCCTACTGTATTCCAATATTCCCCTTGCACCTACAAGGAAATAAGCAATAAGATAATTTGTACAAATGTTTATTTTAACTAACACGAAGAAGATATAGGAATAAGAGTTTGTAAGAATGGTTAGTACAAAAGTAGAGAAAGTCATGTGAGTGCAACACATCAGATTTTTTACTTTCTTTAGTAGTTTTGTTCTGCATATAGAATCATATGCACTTTGGAAATCAATAAAAACTGATGAATTATCTTCTTTTCTATTGAAGGAGTCTTTGATTTCTTGACTGAGAAGTAAGACTTGTTCATTTGTAGAGTGGAACTCTCTAAATCCAGCTTGATATGGGGAAATTAAATTTTTTGATTCTAGAAACCAATTTAACCTGTTTGACACCATTCTTTCCATCACTTTTGCTACTATGCTAGTAAGAGCTATTGGTCTATAATTTTTTATTTCTGACGCTGTTTTGTCTTTCTTCAAGAGTGGGACAATTATTGCCTTTCGCCATTCAGAAGGTACAGTGGTTTTCCAGGATAGATTATAGAGTTTTAGTAGTTGTTATTTTGCTCTTTTTCCAAGGTTTTTTATGAACTCTGGAAGTATGTGATCAGGTCCAGGAGACTTTTTGTTTTTTGGATTATTTATTGCAATGTTCAGCTCTTGCATATTAAAATTTTGAAAAAATATATTGCACTGAGTGTTAGGATCACATTCTCTTTCTTGTTTCAAATCTTTCGTAAATTCATTACGTTCCTTTTTATTATTTCTTGTTACTTAATGTGAATTAGCATAATATTTTGGTGCAGTTTTTATCGTAGCGTCGTTTCACGTTTGAGCGATGAGGCTCTTATTTCTCTCAGGGCGTGGTAACGGATGGAATGAAAAATCACACGATGTTTCTTCACCACAATGTATTATTTTATTAACACTTTTTCTCTATTTTACATTTAAATAAATCCTCTTAGCACCGTTTTAAATTATTTAAATCTTTCCACTTTTTCAAAAAGTGGAACAAAAGCTTGATGAAAGTCTGGTAAACGTTCTACAATGTTCACACGCTACCAAAATACATCCTCTCGTCTTGGACACGCAGACGCTAGTAAAAAAAATTCAGCATCACCTCACGTGATACTACCTTTCTTGTATACATCCGCGTATGCGTTCATCAAATAGTTTCTTCTTGTTAGGGAAGTGATCCCTAACCATTCTCCCTTTGCTATCAAGACTGAACACATATAGTTCTAATATTTATACATATATATTAAAATTAAATATGGAAATATTTATGACGTCTTTAAACAAACTTAGTTGTTCGTAACAATGAACATTAGTAACACGTTTTCGTCATTTAACCATCTCATACCAACATAAAAAAACAAATTACACTCTTAACAAATATTCACTTAAACGATTTTCTTTTGGAGTCTTCTAATATTCTGTCTCAATTTATTGAATGTTTCGGCTATGGCTGCATAATTTGTTAATATTTTATTGTTGTGTATGATAGGTGTGCTGTTGTTTTCTTTCCTATCCTTGACATTTTTTATGAACTTATGAGCTTTGTTACCATCTGTCCTATAATCCATTTTTTCTAAGAAATTATTAAAGTAATTCTTTTTAGCAGTATTAATTTCTTTTTTTAGTGAGGCACATTTCTTCCGCCATATTTGTGTATCCGATATGTTTTTTGTTTGTTCAGCAGTATTTCTAGCTATATCCCTTTGCTTTTTCAGTTCTTCTAACTGGGGGTTCCAAAAGGGTTTGAAATTTTTAATTCTTCCCAGAGGAATATGTTTTTTTTGCGGTTTCTAGGATGACTTTACAGAAATTTTTGTTCAAATGATCTGGTTGGTCATGCAGCTGTGAGTTTGTTCTTTAAATTTATGTTCTAACTCAGTTTTATATTTGTTCCAATCTGCTTTTTTGAAGTTCCAATACAGATTCGTGAGACCTTGACTGTTATTTGTATTCTCTAGTTTTATATCAGCAATTACTGCTCTGTGACCAGAACTTGGATCTTCTATAACTTGTTTTTTAATTTTTGAAACAATATCTGTTGTAGCTAACAAGAGGTCTGGGTTACTGCCTGCTCCAGAGTAATGTATGAAGGTTGTGGGATCTTCTTTACTATAAATCAGTTCAAAAGTTGTGGTATTCAAAAATTCTTCCACTATCCTCCCTGTAGAATACACTTTTTCATAAACCCATCTTTTGGAATGAGCATTGAAATCCCCAATTACGATTGTTTTATTTAATTGGTCAATAAGAGAGAGATCTGGTTCATTCCTGGGAGGATTGTAAATACTGTATAAATGTAGATGTGTTTTGTTATCCCAAAAATTTAGCTTCATTAATTCACTTTTATCTGTGTTATCCATTTCTTTAACAATTTCAAAGGAGGATTTAATATCCTTTTTGACTCCAACTAATATTCCACTACTTATCTATTTTTGGGTAGTAGGTGTAGTAGAAAACCAGTAAAATTGAAGTATTTAAGTTGGTCATTTGTTAGATTTGCTTCCTGTATGAAAAATAAATTGATATTATAGTCAAATACAATTTTATTCAGTTCTACTCTTTTTGTTTGTTTGAGACCACCCGCATTCCATTGTAGAAGTCTGATGTTAGATCTTCTATTAATATAATGTTTTGGTTTTCGAGAAGTAGTCCCCGCCCGGAGATCCGAATGGGGGACTATTTTAACTCCGAAACATTTTATCCCTCGAGTCATATTGTATAAATATTGAAGAGACTTAGCAATAAATGTAACCGCTTTTTAGAGAGCACCATATTTTTATGTTTTGGCAGTCACATCACTCTCTCACAACCCCCAGAATGTCTGGAGGACCACACCTGTCGTTGGTTTACGGGTCTCACCGACCTGACCGGGAGAATTATCAAAATAAATTCACCGACCATATCCTCTAATTACCAATCAGAGGACGTATACATGCCATGACAGGTCAGCATGTTAGGGGTTAAGGTTTTATAGAGAAATTAGAGAAATGGAGAGGCTGGAAAAATAAAGACTCCCTAGCCCTCAGGAACCCTAATAGCATCGGGGTCGGAAGAGAACAAGAGTTGACCAAGGTAAGGTCAGATAGAAAAGTTACAGTGAGGAGCAAAACACCAGTAAGTGGAAGTAATGTTCTGCTCAGCTTGGGTACCTTGTGGTCGCTATTCACATATCCCCTAGACGGAGACCCCTGAGTACCGAGTATACTGAGTATTATATTATAATATAATATAATGTAATGTAATATAAATATATATATATATATATATATATATATATATATATATATATATATATATATATATATATATATATATATACACACACAGGTGTAAATGAATAACACAGCACAAATTTTACTGGTAATAGAGGGTTCATAGACAATCAATTTGAGATAGGAAACCAATGGTCTACGACGTCAAGTTAATAAGTTATACGTATTCAAAGTAATTAGAAATTGTGTCCAATAAACCATAACCAGAAGAAATATGTCAATATTATCCACTGGAATCGAAAAAAGTGCTTATTAGGAACTCAGTAAAGCCTGTCTGCTGTCTCTCGGAAGAAGCATTTCTAAATTCTGGCGTTACCAAAAGCACTTAAATTGGAGACTTAACATGTGGGTGCACGCCACTGCAATGGAGAACAGACTGTGGTAAGCGGCTACAGAATTAAAGTGCAGCTGTCAAACGAGAGCTTTGGCTGCATGGCTATGGCAACTGACTGTGGAGCTAATAAGTCCGAGAAACCGAGTTAAAACCCGCACTGGGGATAAGCTTTTTTACCCTTCCTTTTCTTTCCCTTTTCTTTTCCATTTTGAGAGCAATGTTGTGCGTTTGTTTTAAAATGGCAAGATACGACCATCATATGCAATGCACAGAGTATTATTTATTTTTGCTTCTCCTCACATCTGATGACTTAGACTGGAGGGTTATGTATTGCCTCTGAAGCTGTCTGTTGGCTGTAGCTGGCCGTGTAAATAAGAGCAATTTTCAATCTAATGGTTGGCCTGCTGTAAACATTTCACAAAACGTTGAAACCAAATAATAGAAAAAGTACTATGACTCCCCAAAAGAGGTGCTCAATACTTACGTGTTAGCATGATAAATGTCTAATACTGCCAATAGGTGACCTTAATAAACCTGGAAGGTACACCAAACTGTGGTGTCTGTTTCCTACGCGAGTCACCCACGTCTCATTTTCTATTTCCTTCAGCACACAATAACATTGCGTTGAAACAGTCAAATAGGTACCGTGAGAACATCAAAATTATACTTTTACTGAATTTGCTGACATGCACCTAGTGTATGGCGAAGCAGGAGGTTGTTCTGCAATAGCTGCACGGATTTACAGCGAAAGGTATCCCAATAGGCGGCAGCCCCATCGGACTACTTTCAAATTTGTAGATTGGTGTTTGTGAGAACGTGGTTCTGTGGTGCCAAATAAAGCTGACTGCAGTGCAAGACGTACCCATCGCACTCCAGAGTTTGAAGAAGACGTACTGCATTTACTGGAACAGGAACCGTCAACCAGCACCCGTGCTGTGGTGTTGTTCACCGATGAAGCCACATTTACCAGGAATGGGCCGATTCTGAACTACAAGAATAGCCACATATGGGCATACAAAAACCCCCATGCCACTGTTCAGAAGAGCCACCAACAGCAGTTTGTGGTGAACATATGGGCTGGGATTATTTCTGATCATGTCATTGGGCCATACCTTCTTCCTCCTCGATGGCGGCGCCGTGGCCGAGCGGTTAGCGCGCTCGCCTACCACCTAGGCGGCCCGGGTTCGATCCCAGCGACCCGCATGTGGTATTCGTGGTGGACGAAGCGGCGTCAGGGCGGGTTTTCTCCGGGTACTCCGGTTTCCCCCGCCATCTCATTCCACCGGTGCTCCATCTTCATTCCATGTATCATCAGTGTCACCGCCTGCGGTGCCGTAGTAGTAAAAGCGGGCGTTAAACACTACAAACAACAACTTCCTCCTCGATTGCATGGCAACACTTATAAAATATTTCTGAGGGAGGTACTGCCAGCCCTTTTGGAAGAAGTGCCGCTTGATGTTCGTGCTCGACTGCATTTTCAACGTGACGGAGTTCCTGCGCATTACACTATAACCATATGGGAGCATCTAAATAGAGTCTTCCCCAATCGTTGGATTGGAAGAGGCAGTCCTCCCGTGCCTTGGCCACCTCGTTCGCCGGATCTCAATCCCATGGATTTCTTTTTCTGGGGTCATCTTCAAACCATGGTACATTCATCATTAATTGATTCTGAGGAACCGCTGGTTGCTCGCATTACTGCAGCCAGTGATGAGATTTGCAATGCACCAGAAATGCTCAACAGGGTTCGCGAATCATTGTTCGATGTCTCCTATGCATTGATGTTGAAGGTCACCATTTTGAGCAGTTCCTTTGAAATCTGCACCTTCTTCTTTTATGGCTTTACAGCTCAATTGGGCCTTGACCTTCCCTACTATTTTCTTCCATTCTTGTCTATCATGCGCCTTCCTTTTCCAGCCTCTGACTGTCATTGCAGCAAGATCTTCCTACACACAACCCATCCACCTTGTTCTGCTTTTCCTTCTTTGTGAAAATATTTTCCTCTTTTACATTTTCTTTGGATTCCACTCATCCTCCATTCTTTCCAGGTATCCCACCATCTAAGTCTCTGGGATTTCATATAACAATATCTTGACCTATTAAATAATTTATTCCCTTAATGTTTTCTCACTCTCCAATTCTGTGCACCACAATATACAGGCCCTAACATTTTTCTGAGTATTTTTCTCTCGAAAGATCGCAAAGCCTTTTCATCGTCCATTGTGGTACACCAAACCTCAGACCCGTAGGTTACTACTGGCTTATTAATGGTTTATAAACTTTGAGTTTAATATTCCTGGTTATTATTCCATTAGAGAAAATCTATTCATTTGCATAATAAGCTCATTCCCTGCCTGTATTCTTTCTCTTATTGTATCGCTGAAATTATCAAATTTAATTAAGGTACCAAAATATGAAACCTGCACTTCTTCATTATTTATTTCCTTACCTTTATTCTGCTTGTATCTAGGTGTTGAATTATAATGCTAATATCAATTCAACTTATGTTTATAATAATTCAATTGCATGTAGCTGTTTCAAGTGCTTATTCATTATTTACTTGTTTCTAAGCTGCTAGTTAGGCCTGAACCATCTCATTTAAGTGAAAACAAAGTTGTCAGTGTGTACCTACTATTATAGGTTATGCAAGTATAAATAATAATTAAACACACTTGAAACAAAAAGTTTAAACACTAGTTAAACGAAAAATTACAAGGCGACACAAATGTTTCCTACAAATCAAATTAAATTAAGCATGCACTTATGAAGAAAGAAGGGAGGAAGGAAGGAAGAAAAAAAGGAAAGAAGGAAAGAAGGATGGAAGGGAGGGAATGAGGAAGGGAATGAGGGAGGGAGGTAAGGGATGAGGGAAGGAAGAAAGGAAAGAGAGAGAAATAGAAAGAGTGAGAGAGAGACAAAGAGAGAGAACGAAAGAGAGAAAAAGAGAAGGAAAGAAGGAAAGAAAGAAGGAAAGAAAGTGAGAAAGAAAGAGAGAAAGAAAGAGAGAAAGAGGATAAAAAATATGAGCTGATGGGTATCTGAACCTGCACTTTTAATAGGTTCGCATCGTGGCACCATATCCACTACGCTATACAGGCAGGCTATGGAGTTCGCCTGCTTGCTCCCTTATCATGCGTTACAACTGCAGTGGACATGATCAGTGGCGTGCATAGGCTCAAACAATTTTAAGGCTTAGCTCTGTAATTTGTAATGCTAGACCATAGGTTTCCTGTCTCAAATTGATTGTCTATGAACTCTCTATTACTAGTAAAATTTGTGCAGTGCTATTCATTTACAGCCTGTATATATAATATATAATATAATATGATATGATATATCATATGATATAATATAATATAACATAATAATATATATAAGCTGGCCCCATAGCGTAGTTGGTAGAGCACCTGCCTGCTGTGCAAGGGGTCCCGGGTTCGATTCTCAGCCAGGATTATTCCTCATTCTTCCCTGAGTCTGGAAGTATAATGGTGGCGCCGTGGCTGAGTGGTTAGACTGCTCGTCTACCACCTAGACAGGACCCGCATGTGGTATTTGTGGTGGACGAAGCAGTGTCTGGGTGGGTTCTCTGGTTTCCACCAATAATCATCCATTTCGCCTGCATTTCATATCATCCTCTTTCTTACTATCATACCTGGTGCTTGGCTGACCACCTGCTTCCAGGTCTTTACTCTGTCTGGTCCAGATATATATATAATATACTCGTAGTATAATATAATATATATACAGAGTGGGAGGTGAATAAGTGCAAATAATTTTATATATAGTACAGTGAGTGAATGAGTGGCGTTTATGGGCCCGTCAACAGCTAGGTCATTTGGGCCTATATAGTACAGAACAATGCGTATAACACATGTGTATCTCGGCTTGTCCGCTTGCTAATAGCACTGTCACAAATGATTCACAAAGTTAAGGTTACCATGTTTTTTGAATGGCCCTGGGTTGTGTCCTTTCTGTGTTTACACAAAGCGCGCACATGACAACACCTGTGTTTACATCACTCACAAGGCATTCAAGTGACTTATAGTGAAGGAATAAGAGACAATATTCAGCAGCAGACTGTCGTTTACAAAGTATACAGTATGAATGGTTTTACGTATGCTGAAATAGCAAACATTCATTTAATTTACGGCACTGCTGGGGAATCTGCCAATGCTGCGAGGGACTTGTATCGGCAACGATTTCCAATCGTCGTCTTCTTAACAGAAGAACATTCACTGCTGTGCATCAAAGACTCCGTGATACAGGTTCTCTTCGTCCCCGTTATGAAGGTAGAGGACCAACTCGTAATGCTGAAGCACTACGGCATGAAGATGAAATCTTACGTATTGTGAGTACACGATGCTTGGCAAGGGACGTAGGTACAAGTTCTTGAAGTGTTCGCCACACATTGCATGAACATCTGCTGTATCCATACCATCACCAAAGGGTCCAACATCTGCAAGAAGCAGATTACGCAAGATGAGCGGAGTTCTGTAACTGGTTCTCACAGCAATGTGAAAATTATGCACAGTTTCCTCGCAACATAATGGTTACAGATGAGTCAATGTTTATCCGTGATGGCATATTTAATTTGCAAAATGTTCATATGTGGACGGAAGAGAATCCGCATGCCATGGAAATTTTCAACAGATTTGCGGTAAATCTTCGGTCCAGGATCCTTGGAGATCAGCTACTGGGGCCAATGGAACTGCCTAGAATGCTAAAAGGTGTTCATTATCTACAGTTTTTGCAAATGAAACTACCGAAAATTCTCGAGGAAGTACCACTGCATACATGTCAACAAATGTGGTTCATGCACGATGGTGCGCCTCTCCATATTAGCAGACAAGTGCGTCAACTTCTAAATCATCAGTTTTCAAATAGATGGATTGGTCAATACGGTCCTGTGTGTTGGCCTCAAATTAAAGAATATATTTAAATAAAGGTTTCGAATCGACAAAATATATCACAATATTTGGATAATGGCGTATTTTAGGTTTTAAAACTGTAGAATAATGTCAGTAAAGAAAAAGGATTGACATATATATTAGTTGTCAAATATTTATGCATGCGTTCAGAAATTTATTTTGTGCAAACTAAGGAAAATGTATCAAGCTACTTAAATGTAGAACAAATGACAAATGAACAAATGACTTAATTAAAAATCAGCGAAATATTCCTGAACATCATTGATAACCACAAAAATAACTAATGGTTAAGTGAGCAAGCAACTTTGGCGGCTAAGAATAAAGATGTGAATGACTTAAACTTTATAATTCAGAATAAAATTGTTGGTACTCTGCATTCATTCAAATATATTGACTGTAACAAATGAAGACGAAGCCACTAATTATCGAACTGAATTTTTAAACTCCTTGGATGTGCCTGGTTTACCACCACACAATATTTACAACTGCTACGGCTCAGTAGTCATCATGCTTTGAATTTAAACCAACCAAAATTATGCAATGGAATGTGCTTGGTGATAAGAAAACTGATGAATAATGTGATTCACGCGACGATACTCCAAGGAAAATTTAAAGATGAATTGTTCTCATTCCAAGGATTCCAAAGTATATGCCCTTTGAGTTTAAACGAATTCAGCTCCCAATTCGCCTTGTCATTGCCATGATGATTAACAAATCACAAGGACAAACCTCGACTGTTTGTGGTCTCAACTTGGAAAATCCATGTTTTTCTCATGGTCAGTTGTACGTGGCATATTCACGTGTCGGCAAATCATCCGCTTTATTTGTTCTTGCGTCTTATAAAAAAACAAAAAATGTTGTATATCACAAGGTGCTTCAATGAAGAGAATTAAACCGAGTGCGTCCCATGCTGCACAATATGTACATAGTTTAATTCAATCATGTCTTACCGACACGCGATTGATATACTTAATTTTTGTACTTTTTAATTTATTTTTGGTTATTATCTTAGAAGTACTGAACTAAATATTTATTTTGTATTCATTGTATTATTTTCAGAGAATCATAAATTAAGTTCAGCTAATTTGTAACACGACATTCATTGACTGAGGCGCTACGATGTTTGATGGGTCAGCTAGTAAACTTATAAAAATAACTTTTTTATAAATACATAATAATTTATAGGATAAAAAGAAATAAAACAAGGTATAAAATTAAAATTAATTTATCTCCTCACTACAACAAAATAAAACAAAATATAACATATCATACATACCAACATCACTCTCACAAAACTACAACTATTATTAAACAACAAAGAACAAACATGTAAAATTAAATTATAAATTATAAATATTACATACCTTTATTAATTATATTATCAAATATTATTATTTATAACTATTATTTATTATCATTCTTACTACTTAAATTAATATTAAAATTATTAGTACTATTTTTAAATTAAATATTATTATTCAAATATCATAATTCATTTATTATTATAACTATTATCATTATACCTATAACTAATACTTTTTATATATTTAACTTTTACTTTCTCTACTGGTAAGTAGAAGGAAGTATTGTATTCCACCCAAAAATTCAATGTCGAGATTTCACCGGAAATATATGTTTTGAGACCCCTGAATCCACAAAAAGCATATAAGGTGTGTGTGTGTGTGTGTGTGTGTGTGTGTGTGTGTGTGTGTGTGTGTGTGTGTGAGAGAGAGAGAGAGAGAGAGAGAGAGAGAGAGAGAGAGAGAGAGAGAGAGAGAGAGATGGCTCAAACGATTTTGATTAAAATATCATATGACAAATGAAATGTATATTTTGAATTTTCTGGCTAAAGGCCCTGTAGTCGTATTTACTCTGGATGACTTTTGCATAACGGGTAAACCGTTAGAGATAGACCAAATCATAGTATATAAAAAATGTAGATCTTGCTAAAATACACAATTTATGTCTGAATAAATTTTCTTGTAGGGTTAACCATCTCGGAGATATTCCTGGTTATGTGTGTGAGTTTCAGAAAACTTAAATCCCCTTGCACCTACAAGGAAATAAGCAATAAGATAATTTCTACAAATGTTTATCTTAACACGAAGAAGATATAGGAATAAGAGTTTGTAAGAATGGTTAGAACAAGAGTAGAGAAAGTAATGTGAGTGCAACACATCAGATTTTTTAAAATCTAAATTCACATATTTATTACAAATTATAAATAAACTCAAGTTTACTGGTATCCAGTAAACTATAACTGGTAACCAGTTATTAAAAACAGCTATAAACTAAACGCTGTAAACTGCCGCTGTTGTACCGGCAGCATACTATATGTATAGGTTTCCAACACAAAAGCTACAAGAAGTGTGTAATATAAAATTCAAAATCTACATGACCAAAATTTTCAACATACAAAAAACATTGTACTTTTGATTAATAAGTAAGTTTATGTACTTTAATAAAATAGTAATTTAAACTAAAATCATTAAAATTTAGTTATTTTTAAATAATTTTTACAAAATTACGTCTCCCTATTACTTCCTTTCAAAAGTCCAGAAATTTTGTAAAATAAATCACTTTTCACTTTACTAATTCAACTTTTACATCACTAAATCACTTATTCACTTTAATTAGGTTCACTAAATAATTAAGACCATCTTTCACTTAAACTCCAATCACCTACTTGATCATTATCACTTTTAGTTGCTCAATTCGTCACTGATCTTTCTCTCAATGCATGATGCAACAATCCTGGGAAACGGTTCCCAACATGGTGACGACTCGCCACTCCTTCCTAGTCATCATCTCCCTCCGAGTGGGTAGTGGGTTGAAGGTTCCGTCTCCTCCCTCGCGCCAATAGTGGTTCCTCTGGAATACTGCCTCCCCATCGTGACTATATATTGTTGTACTTGGCCCCATTTCCGCGATATCTTGATAGCTAAATTGCATCCTGCTTGCTTTCATTGTACACATTTAAGTTTTCATGGTTTCTTATGGTGTTCCTAGTTTGAATTCTTTGTGATCTTCTTTCTGTTAAATTTCTAGTTATGTTTTCTGCTTGTCAAGATTGTTCTATAGCTATCTTTCTAGTGCGTAAACTGATCTTGTTTGCTAGAGCCTCTAAATGTGGAAACAGATCTTTGTTACGTATTATGTCAAAGAGCTGATATCCTTGTAGGTTTTCTCTTTCCTCAAGTGTCAGATTGATGTTGTTTTGACATTCAAACATAATGTGCTCCAGTGTGTCCTATTTAAAGCATGTATCACATTCATCACTGTTGAATTTATTAATCTTTTCCTAACAAGTGCCATAAGCTCCATGACCAGATAGATAATGTATAATTCCTTTTGTATTATTCAAATATCTGAGTGCTAATCTTTCTGAGATATCCGTGAAGAAAGAAAATGCTCGCCTTCCTTGATTTATACTCTCACATTCTTCTTGCCAAATGTGCATTAGTCTAGTTTTAGTTTCCCGTTTAGTAGTGCAATCATGCTCCATAATATCAGCAACTGCATTAAAGTTTCCTTTTTAAGCCAGAAATGAGCTTCTTGAAGTCTTAAGGTTAAATCTACTGGCCAAATTCCAGTTATTACAAAAAGTGCCTAAGGAGGGGTTGTTTTATAAGCTCCTGTAAATCTTAATAAAACTTTCCTTTGTGTCCTTCTTAGGAGATTTCTAATCATCACATTTTTCATCCTAATAGCCCAAATTGCAGCACTGCAAGTTATTATTAAACTAAATATGCTTGTATGATATGTGCTAACAGTATGCAGAGGAATTTTATAATCAAATTGAATTATTCTAGAAAGTTTTGTCATAGTTTTTTCGGCTTTGACCCATAATTGTTCTGTATGATTAAAATTTAACTTCTCATCTAAATGTATTCCTAAATATTTCATATTCTTATTCTTATATTTTCAAATTTTAAACTTGGATCTCTCTTAAAATTTCCCTTTAAAACCATATATCCAGATTTTGCTGGGGATATCTTCATTTTGGAACTCTTGCACCAGGTTGAAAGTATGTGCAACAAATTATTACTTTTTCCTTCTAGTTCTCGTCTTGAATTTGCATCTGTTAAGAAAATGTCATCAGCGTAAGCTATTACTTTCAAAGAGTTACTATCCCATTGTACTTCCTCTAGGAGTGCTCTTAAAACAATGTCCCAAAATGTGCACCCTGATGTTCCTTTAGTAATAGTCGTAGTTATTGTTTGATTTTTTCTTAAAAGCTTTACTTTTCTATCTTTACAATAGTTTAAAAGAATTCTATATAATGAAACTGGATAATTTAAGCTTCTTAATCTCTTAAAAAGGAAAAGCCACCAAAGGTTGTCAAAAACACCAGAAATATCAACAAAAATGGTGGCAACATATTTGCTTGGTGAATTTTTTGTGGCTTCAATTACTGCGTTAATGACATCCTCAGTGGGCCTTCCCTTCCGAAATCCAAATTGGTTGTCATTCATGCTAATCATGGTTCTAAATTCATTATTCTTTTATTTAATAAAGATTCAAAAACTTTCCCTATAGTACTCAACAAGCAGATTGGATTCAAAAACTTTCCCTATAGTACTCAACAAGCAGATTGGTCGATAGGACTTAGGACCAAGTGGATCCTTATCATTCCTTTTTTGAGTATTGTCAACTTGGCCATTTTCCAAGCTCTTGGAAATTCTCCTTGCCATAGACAGTCATTAAAAATATTGTGCAAATATGGAGTTAAGCTATCCCTTATATTAATCAAAATCTCATTTTTGATTTCATCTATTCCAGCTGCCTTCTTCTTCTTAAGGTTTAAAATTACATGTTTGATTTCAGTTTCATGATATGGGAAAATGACTGTATTGTTTTCATATGGTGCCTGTAGTTCGTTTCTTAAGATCCTATTCTGCTCATTATCTGTATCATCGTTATCATCTGGCAGTAGTTTGTTTATAGATTCTGATCAGTTAGTTGTAATAGTCCCATCTTCTTTACTCAAAGTATTTAATACCTCAATTTTTTTTAATGTTTTCCATGACTATTTTATATGGTACTCCCCAAATATTTTGGTCTATGCTGTTTTCAATATAATTTTGCTATGATCTTTTCCTAGTTTCTTGCAGGGTTGTCTTAAATTTAAGTTTAGCTTTTCTGTAAAGTAAAAGGTTTCTTTCTCTTTCTTCATGTATTATAGTTTTTTGATATACTCGTCTAGTTTTCCTTAGTAATTTTCTTCGCAAGTTGTGAAGTTCTTCTGTCCATACGTTGTCTGTATATTTCTTAATTTTGCACTTTGGTATGGTATTTGCTATTATTTGTCTAATTGTTTTCTCGAATTATTTAGCTTCAAAATGTAGATCATTTCCAGTGTAGTTTAAATTTAGGTTCTCAAATTGCTGTCGATATTTGTCCCAATTGGCTTGTTTATAATTTAATCTAAATTCCTTTTTAATATGTGCATTTCTTCTGAGTTCTAAAATGTAATTAAAATAAATTAATCTATGATCGCTTGTAGTGTAATCCAAACCTACTTTCCAGTTATCTATTTTGTTAACCATGTGAAGATTTGCTAGGGTCAGGTCAATGTTCGATGTTGCACCTGCTCAAATTTCAAGGATTGGTGTGTTATTAAGTAGATTAAGAACTGTACTATTGTCCCTCCATTCAGATTTCACATTTGAGTCATTCCACGTCAAATCGAACAAAATATGGCAAAAAATGACCTTGATCTCTCAGATTTTCTTGAAATTTTTTTTTTTGGTGTTTTGGAACAAAATATATTTGATCCGTGTTTCTTCGTTTTATATAAAAAAATTTATTTTGGCAGATATTAATTTTTGAAATGTCCCAATAATCGCGCGCTCCTCACTCTTCGATCAATCATACCTCCGATTGTAATGAAGCAAATTACTTGATCTTTGGCTCAAACTAAAGATAAATCGCAGTATTTTGTGAGGCTTTTATTAGAAAATTTTATTAATTATTATTAATATTATAATTTATACGATTAAAGTTTTAAAGTTAGATAATAACATAAACTCGACCATTTAAAAATCTGGAAAAAAAACTAAAAATACATTGAAGTTTATTCAATATTGTCGCCCAGCGCATTATTGTCGGCGCTACCGCAAAGGAGTCGAAGGAAAGAGACAGAGAATGGCCGCATTGTTGAGTGCTTGCCGAAAGAGAGAAAGTGATAGAGGCCTCTAGAAATGTCTGCTTTGTATTTCACCGCAAAATAAGTGAACGTTCCTGAAGCTTCCAGAATAGTGCCTGGGAGATATAAATAGCGGTAAAGTGTGAGAAGAGTCAGTCAGACGTATGTGAAGGTTGAGTAGTGCCGACGGAAAGAAGAGACGTATGCGAAGCGTCGAGGAGTCACACCAGGGAGAAGGAACAGTTCTTTGTGTTACGAGTTCGGAGCCGTGCTGTTGGAGAATCGAAAAAGACTTTCTTGCTGTTGCAACGAGTGTACAAAGTTACTGTTTACGGAAATAAAAGTGTTTCTTTATCTCGACTACATCTGTCGTATTTACTTCACACCCACACCCAAAAAGTTACAATATTCTCAGAAAAAATCAAAATGGAGTCTCTAATAGTTCAGTTGTAATTAACTTTGCAGATTAGTGTAGCGGTGACGGCTAGCATAACCTCGCACTTATTGCCACCTTCCCTTACGGCAACTGTCAACTGCTTGAGGTTCCATGAACTTTACAACAGTACAGTAAGGAGAATACTGCTAGCTCACACTATTCTATGTACACTATTAGCATCTTCAAAATGTTTTTAAAATATGCATTTTAAACTAATGTTTCCATACAACACACAACTTTACCCCCTTCTTCGAAAGAAAATTGTTTCACTGAAGCTTCAGTTTTTGACAAAGGAATGAAGGAGTGTAATTTTAAAGCACAGCCGGACCCATCTTTCTTGGCCCCTGAGCTTGACTGGAAGTCCTGTTGGCGAACCATAGCTTGTCTGTTTCATCAGCTCATATTGTATAATTCTGCGAATGAAACCATGCACATGGGGAGGGAGGGGGAAGGAAGTGATGTCTGCATGATCTAAGACAGTCTTGCTAATTCACACGTGCTTTTTAGTGCAGTGTGCAGTTGAAGACATAGATCTTTGCGATAAAGAGTGAATATAGTGAATTTGTGAGACATTGATCATAGCGTAATGTCAATTATGCCACCTGTACGTTGTAAATTAGGGACCAAAACATTACACAGTCAGAGTAGAGAAATTATTTCAAATGTATGGACGTACATGAAGGAAGAAGCTAAAAGCAACGAACTGCTTACATCAGAAGATTTTTTTGAAAAAGTTCAAAAGTTCAAAAGCACGTATCAGATGCCACAGGAGTATCAGAAAGAAGGTATATTTTGGAGACATTTTTCTGTATGGGCTGTACTGCCTTAGTAAGAAGTTATGTGAGTAGCATAGCTGACACGGTAATTCGCATGCTGTCTGCAGTCATCTGGCTTGTTACTTGTCCGTGTGCGCTTGCAGGCCTCCAGAAAAAAAATTGTAGCAAATGCACTAATGCAAGCTCCATAGTTTTCAACATCTTATTTTATAGATAAAATGCCAGGGAATACGTGTATTTTTTTTAGATTTTTAACACATTGATTTAAATTCTATTTTTGGTTTTACAAAATATACCATAAAAAAAACAGTCCAAAATTTATGTGTAATAATGATTGATCGAAAGTTGTTAAAAGTGTTATATTTAACCTTTCCAGTGCGCCAAACCCCAACTCTCAACTCTATATGGTCTTAGAGTAACAAGTGATTTTATATTACGGTGCGCGCAGAAATTGCTTAATTTCTAATAGCCATAACTAAGCAAGTAATTTAAGAATACGGAAATAAAAAAATACGGGTCTCCTTATTTGATGCCTATTATTCATAAAAAAATTGTGAACCTCCTACGAAAAAGTCGTGGTTTACGGGTGTTCGATTTGACGTGGATTGACCCATTTGCATCCATTGTATATAGTATTTCATAATTTGGATATAGTCTATTTATATTATGTATAAATTCCAGATAGGCTCAATTTTATGGCTGTACTGAAAGTAGTGGTTAGAAAGAACAAAGGTTCCTGCATCATGACTAATTTGTATGCAGTTGTTGTGTATATCATTTAGTTGTGTTATTTTGGTTACCTATAGTTCATTGTTACGAGGATTGTCCATAAAATAAGGTTCCCAGGGATCTGCAGTCACAAGAAATACTGTTACAGGAGATCCGGCAACACTGGCGTGTAGCTCGGTTTTCCCTCTCCCAGTCACCCAACCTGCAAGCTGTCTGCGATGCTGTCTTGGTTTGGCAGCCGTTAGAAATAGAGCTTCCACTCGCTTCTCCTGCCAGGTGCAAATTACGCTTTGTGATGCATTTTTTGTGTGCAAAATGCCTGTACCGGTGGATATTCATTCCCAACTGTGTGAAGTGTACGGAGAGCAGAGCTTACAACATGTGCGCAAATGGTCCAGAGAATAAAAAGACAGATGTACAGACATCCATGACGACCACCATTCTGGACGGCCATCGGTTTCAGATGAAACGATTGTGAAAGTGGAAGAAGCGATGCTGAAACATCAAAGGGTGACGGTTCGGGAGATCTGTGAGATGGTCCCTGATGTCAACAAGACCTACATTCACAAAATTTTGACAGATCATTTAGGGCATACCAAGGTGGGTCCCGAGAATGCTTATGAAAGACCACGAATGAAAACGTGTTAAAGTGGGCCGCAAATTTCTTCAGTCCCATGACCAATCTGATCAACAAATTTGTATGGGATACTGTCACATACCTTTCCTACAGCTCAGACCTAGCCCCAAGTGACTACTATCTCTTCCCTGACTTGAAGAAACACCAGGGTGGGACACATTTCAGAACCGGAGAGGAACTGAAAGAAATTGTTTTAAGCTATCTTCGCTGCATGGCAGGAGAGTTCTATGATGCAGGCATACAAAAGATGGTACACTACATGCAAAAATGCATTGATCAGAACGGTGATTATGTCAAAAAATAGGAAAAAGTCTTAAGTTAAATAAGGAAAAATTGAAGCTATTAACAGTGAAGCAACAAGATTCTAAAGTAAGAACAAATTAGAAACTAAAAACTTCACTTATCTTATTGTTTTGGTGCTAACCCTGGGGTTTCAAGCTGGACACATCAGTTAATCAGTTAATGTTAAGAAAACTTGAAACCAATTTATACACCTTTCGAAACAGCACATAGAAATATGTACACATAAAACCCTTAAACAGTACATCCTATTTGTGGATATATATGAGTTTCAGGGCAGTAAAGATGTGCGGGTAGAGGTCGCCAGTGTTCAATCAAAGTGAAATTCTTCCGAACTGCTGGCGCGACATAATGGGAAGTGGGCAAGAGAGAGCACTAATGTAACTGCAGTGAACTTTGTAAACACTTGCCTGTTAAATTAAATATTAATTTCATTTAAATCATAACACAGTAATGACAAAACTAGTAATTAAGTTGTACATGTTTCAAAGACAATTAAATACAACCTGCCTGCCTAATGGTTATAATGCAGCAGTTGGTTGTGCTGAAATGATTTGCACTTTTAATTGTTAAGGTTCATACTTATTTAATGAAAGTGCTTCATGTATTAAATTATCTTTGTGAGGTGTCCAAGAATCCACCAATAATAGTTTGACAGACAAGTGTGAGGTAAAAATGCCAACTTCAGAAATATATGGAAAAGGTATTTTGTAATTTTTCCAGATTTTAACCACTGCACAATTACATTAGGGGCTTTAAACATAACCCACTGAACAGCTTGACTTGGTGGTGCTGACTCCTGCAGCACCATAAACAAACATGGAAGGAGACATCCCATGCATGATGTTTATACAATAGGCATATTTGTTAATGAACGTGTCTGTGTGATTTGTGATACTATCTATCTACTTACCACAACAATCAAGTGTTCTCCTGGAATGTGTTTCTTTATTATGCCAGTTTGATCTGTATTACACACATTGTCAGCACCATACTGCTCTATAAGCATCATTGTCTCTTCTCTCCAGGAATGCAATATGTTGTTGGTAGTTTCATTTTCTTTTCTTGTGACAAACTGTGTATTTTATTGTGATCCTATGTGAAAATATTGCTTGAAAATCCATAGCCATGTTACATTTACTGACAAAGGTAAATCAAGTGATTTGGCTTATTCACGAGCCCATTTTTGTAAGTTCATACTGTGCATTATCAAGCTGTTTGCATGAGCTTCCATACATTTCCTAAGCACCATCTCGTACAACTCCTTATAGTTATCTGTGACTGTTAAACTAGACGACGACTTGCTTTTGCAATATATTCCTTAATATAGTACAACTGTGTCTCTTCCTACAATAGAGCATATCCGTTTTTCATAGTATTCCATAATAAGTGAAAAGTGTTTGTTTTGGCTTCTTTGCACTCAACCATGTGTTTATAACCTTTCTTTTTTCTTCCAATGACCACTTTACTCTTATGTTTTACCTGGCTCTGCGGACCTGATGTTGATTCCTGCTTTGATGAAGGTGAAACAGATTTTTCTGATGGAGATTCACATTCATTGGACACTAACATGCTTTCGGATACTGGTCCACATTCACTAACCATAACGCTTGAATTATTTTGTTGCTGTTAATTTCTACTATTTTTTTTTTTTTTTTTTAACTTTATCATGCCTTTAAGTAATACAAATGTACTACATAAAGGCAATACTGTCAACCCCTCCAAAAAAAAATAATTTGAAGTATGAAAACCTATTGTGTAATTTCACAAAAATGCACTTATGAAATACATTCATCACTACTTTCTACATTTATAAAATCACACAAAATCTAGCGAGTACGACAGGAGATAAAGCAGTTGCTTCTTGAGATAGATGGTAGCTATTTCTCTTTTGAAATCCAGCTGTTCTGATTGGCCACATCTGACATCCACATAAACAAGGGCCAGTACCAGTTTTGCTTTGTATCCCAATGTGATAGCACGCAATATTTTGGTCCACTTTGACGTACCTCTGATAAAGGTGTTATGTTTGGCAATTAGCCTTGGCCTTTAGATTTTACTTCTGTTGCTGTGAAAAGTTTTTTACTTGATCTACTTCTTGTGCACCATCCATCGGACATGAAGCAGTCCATTATTCTTCTGTAATGCTGTCTCAAAATGCACACAACCTTTTTGGAAAATACTTGCTCTTTTTTCTTCTTTTTTTTTTTTATAGTGTTTAACGTCCACTTTTACTACATACGGCACTACAGGCGGTGACACTGATAATACATAGAATGAAGATGAAGCACTGGTGGAATGAGATGGCGGGGGAAACCCGCCCCAGCGCCACTTTGTCCACCACCAATCCCACATGCGGTTGCCTGGGATTGAGCCCGGGCAGCAAAATACTTGCTTGTTTTCCAGCAGGTATTCTTTAGAGGCTAAGCTTACATCCCTGTCTTAACCCCTTATTGCTTGCAACTTTCTATGTTACTTCGTTTCCATTCAACCTAATACAAACCTTAGTATCCTTATATATATTTTGCATTGCTTTTATTAATTTTGTATTTACTCCTTTCATTCTGAATTTCACCCATAGTACTTCCCTATTTATGGTATCACAAGATTTCTCTAAATCGATAAATGCCATATAAACTTTCACTCTTTTAATACTCATATATTTGTCCACAATTGATTTAATTACAAACATATTATCCACTGTTCTCTTTCCTTTTCTAAATCCTGCCTGAAATTCTGATAATTTATTTTCTTCCTCCGGCCAGCATTGTAATCTTCTTGCTAAAATCCCTACATAGATCTTTCGTAATACTGACAATAAACTAATCCCCCTGTAATTAACTGGGTCATAAATCCTCCCTTTTCCTTTATAAATCGTTACAATTATACTTGTCCTCCAACTGTAGGTACTCTCCGTCCTTCAAATATACTATTCATCATCTTTACTAACATCTCCTTTCTTTCTCCATCCTCTATCCATGCTTTCCAGAATTCCCTGGAATACCATCAATTCCTACTGCTTTCTTATTTTTTAATCTTTTTGTTTCTTCCCACACTTCATTTACAGTTCTCTCTGTCTAGCCTATCTATGTAGTCTACATTTACCATCCCCAAATTCAGGTTCACTGCTTTATTTTCTGTACTCAGAAGATTGTTAAAATAACTACACCATATTTTCAGTCTTATAACATTTTGCCTTTTAACATTTTTATACATTCCTCTAATTATTTGCCAAACTCAATCAGTGTCCTTTTTATTAGCTGCTTCAAGTAACTTTTTACTTAGTCTCTCCCTCCTTTTTATTTCCATTAAGCATTTATAACTCCCTTTAATTATTATAAAATTTTCCCTTGTCTCATGGCTCTCTTGTAACTTCTACCTCCTTAGATCCTGTTCCACCCTCCTCCTGGCCCCTTTACATTCATCATCAAACCATCCCTTTCCCTTACCTTGATACGCATTCCTTTGTTTCATTCTGTACCCTGCCCTTTTAACTATCACCTCAATTTTCTCAAATACATCGTCAGATTTCCTCATTTGTAACAATTCACTTATATGAGGTCCTTAGAATAGCAAAGGCGTATGTGCCAAAAGCTAGTTTTGAGAAAAATGTGATTAAACTATTAGCTGCTTCAAGTAACTTTTTACTTAGTCTCTCCCTCCTTTTTATTTCCATTAAGCATTTATAACTCCCTTTAATTATTATAAAATTTTCCCTTGTCTCATGGCTCTCTTGTAACTTCTACCTCCTTAGATCCTGTTCCACCCTCCTCCTGGCCCCTTTACATTCATCATCAAACCATCCCTTTCCCTTACCTTGATACGCATTCCTTTGTTTCATTCTGTACCCTGCCCTTTTAACTATCACCTCAATTTTCTCAAATACATCGTCAGATTTCCTCATTTGTAACAATTCACTTATATGAGGTCCTTAGAATAGCAAAGGCGTATGTGCCAAAAGCTAGTTTTGAGAAAAATGTGATTAAACTTTTACTATGCCCTACATACTAAAATCATCTATAGAGAGATTAAAAGTTGCTCAAATGTGAATGTAACGCATTAGTACTGTTAATTAGGAATGTAAAATGTTATTTGGCAGATATTTAAGATTTCAGACGGTTAATTTCATCAAGAATATAATTTAGATAATGTATGCTTTCATGCGCATTATAATCAAAATGTTTGCTTGTAAAGTTAGCATTTTGTAAGCAATACTTTAATATTGGTAAATATATTAACGAACAATACTTCTGATGTGAGACTGCCTTTGTGGTTTACCAGGAGAAACACGAACTGGTTTGAGAATTTAATGCCATTCTGGCTGTTTGTCACAATAGCTCAGTTGGTTAGAGCAGCCGCCCGGTAAGCGGAAGGTCTGTGGTTCAAATCCCAGTTGTGGCATTGAATTTTTAAGTTCCAGTTCTACCTCTCAAACTTTGCCCACACACGGCTTGTGTGTTTAAAAGACACCAACAGTAAGTTTGTTGGCATAAATAAATAATAATTACCATCTGAAGGTTATTTAATCCTGGGATATAAAGTACTTACAATAGTAAGTCACCATTGGGGTAATTTGTCTCTGATGTGAGACTGCCTTTGTGGTTTACCAGGAGAAATACGAACTGGTTTGAGAATTTAATGCCATTCTGGCAGTTTGTCACAATAGCTCAGTTGGTTAGAGCAGCCGCCTGGTAAGCGGAAGGTCTGTGGTTCAAATCCCAGTTGTGGCATTGAATTTTTAAGTTCCAGTTCTACCTCTCAAACTTTGCCCACACACGGCTTGCGTGTTTAAAAAACACCAACAGTAAGTTTGTTGGCATAAATAAATAATAATTACCATCTGAAGGTTATTTAATCCTGGGATATAAAGTACTTACAATAGTAAGTCACCATTGGGGTAATTTGTCTCTGATGTGAGACTGCCTTTGTGGTTTACCAGGAGAAATACGAACTGGTTTGAGAATTCAATGCCACTCTGGCAGGTTGTCACACTAGCTCAATGGTTAGAGCACCCGCCTGGTAAGCGGAAGGTCTGTGGTTCAAATCCCAGATGTGGCATTGAATTTTTAAGTTCCAGTTCTACCTCTGAAACATTGCCCACACACGGCTTGTGTGTTTAAAAACCCCAACAGTAAGTTTGTTGGCATAAATAAATAATAATAAAGAAGTAAGTTAACAAAAAGTATGTTTAGATCACTGAAGATGTTTAAGAGCTGGTCCAAGTTGTGATGTGCCATGAGGAACCAGAGTATGTTAGTAATGTAAACTATCGTCATCCACTGCTGCCTCTTCTTCTACCTCTGGTGTGTGCCATTACTACATGTTTGGTTTCTTAACTTACATGTTCTTCACCTGTATTTCTCTTCTTCTTGGTCATATGCATTTTCCACCGGTTTTTCTGGGATGACTTACGTGATGAGAAATACATAGAATCACTGTCTGTGTCACTCATAGTGCTTAATAAAAGTAAATCACTATCCTAAATGCACTTAAGATTTGTAAACAACACAACTCTAGAAACATAATGCTAAACAGAAATTAAACTGAGAGCTGCAAGGCACTAAAACATGTTACAGCTTTCTTTAAAAGCAACAGACTGAACTAAAGAAATACCCCGTACAGGCGGGAGAAAATTTAGACAAAAACTATTTACAAAACCGCAAAATGTTTGAAAGGTTAAGGAATAACCATTTATGAGGGGTAAAGGCCTGAAAATAAACAGTACCTTCTCTTAAGTGATTTATTGATACATTCTGCTAAAGAGCGACTGTCATAGCATAGCGGCCAGCTCTAGCTGGCAGGTTGGTTCATACAACCCTGCTATTCTCGAGAATCGGCTAAAGCACGTAAAGGTCTAACACCATGCTGTATTCAAATGGAGAATTTGCTCTTATCTAGGGTGTATTAACCATTCACACTTAACAGGCATTAAAGTGTAGGCTTCATACTATATGTTGCAAGAAAAACAAAAAGTTCGTACTTTGGTGCTTATGCCCTTGTTATTCTAAGCACCTTATATTCTCCTTTATACAAATAAAATAAAAATCTGTATAATAACCCTGGCACCTAATTACTTAAACCAGGGCTAATATGCCAGATCTTTAAAATTTATTTATTCTACACATTCATACATACAACATACTTTACAGAAAAATTATAAAATAAAATAAAATTACAAAATAATATAATATATAACAAATTATAAAGGTAAATAAATTAAATTATATATCATAAAAACAAAAAAAAAACAAGAAAATAAAAACAAAAACACAAAATATAACATTTCACACATAATCACTTTCAAAAATATAAGTACTATAAAACAATAACAAATCATTTCAAACAATCAGAATACAATAAAATTTCTAAATAAATTTATATAAAAAAGAAAAAGAAACATTTAACAATTTATAATATAAAGAAAAAAAACAAAACAATAGAATTAAAACAAATTTATCTCCTCGATACAACAAAATATAAAATTTCATACACAACATCACTCACAACAAACTATTACTAAACAATAAACAAATATATAAAATTAAATTATTAATTATAATTATTACATACAATTATAAATTATATTATTACTATTATTATTATCATTATTATTACCTATCATTATTATTACTTAAAAATTAATTAATTTAATATTATAATTATACCTATAACTAATACTTTTTATAAATATATTTTTTTTAAATTTAAATTTACATATTTATTAAAAATTATAAATAAACAAAAATTTACTGGTATCCAGTAAAATATAACTGATAACCAGTTATAAAAATCAGCTATAAACTAAACACTCTAAACTATATGTACTGGTTTCCAGCACAAAAACTACAAAATGTGTGTAGTATAAAGTTCAACACTACATAACCAAAATTTGTAAACAACAACATATACAAAAATTTTATACTTTTGATTAATAAGATAGTTTGTGTACTTTAATAAAATAATAATTTGGGCTAAAATCACTAATATTTAATTATTTTTAAATAATTTTATAAAATTACCTCTCACTATTACCTCCTACACATCCAGAAGTTTTATGAAATAAATCACATTTCACTTCACTAATTCAACTTTCACATCACTAAATCACTTATTTACTTTTAATTAGATGCACTAAATAATCAAGGTCATAATTCGCTTAAAATCCTATCACGCACTTGATCATTAACACTTGCGGTCACTCAATCCGTCGCCGATCTTCCTATCAATGCATGATGCAGCAATCCCGACATGATGACTCGACTCGACTCACCTCGATATGCCACACCTTCCTGGTCATTGTCTCCCTCCGAGTTGGTCGTGGGTTGTCGCCTGCTTCACATCGCTAGTACTTCCTCTGGTATACCGCCTCTCCATCCTGACTGTATACTATTGTGCTCGGTCCCTTTACCTCGATGTCTTGATAATTAAATTCCGTCCTGTTCCCTTTCATCATATATATTTAGATTTTCACGGTTTCTTGTTATGTTCCTGGTCTGAATTCTTTGTGATCGTCTTTCTGGTACATTTCTCGTTATGTTTCCTACTTGTCGAGATTGTTCTATAATTATCTTTCTAGAGTGTAAACTAATCTTGTTTGCTAGAGCCTCTAAATGTGGAAACAGATCTTTGTTACATATTATATCAAAGAGCTGATATCCTTGGAGATTTTCTCTTTCCTCAAGCGTAAAATTGGTGTTTTTTTGACATTCAAACATAACTGACTGAGGAGGAAAAATGTAGCACATTCAAAATCTGACCAGCACAGACAACGGATCACCTTACCCTGAAGATGCCAAGCGCAGTACTTGACGAAACGTCGGTATCTTCAATGCCTTCTAGACCATGCCCTACAAGCCCAAAGAGATGAAACTAGCTAATACCCTTATTTTGTGATTAATTAAGATCGTCTACAGCTATGCTTAAAACAAGCACAAAGTGGTCATTCTTTTGTAATAAAAACATGCAGTGGCAGCAGTAAAGGTACATTTTCAGAGTATTACTGTTTTTAACAGAACAGAGTAGAACAGAATGGAAAGGAACAGAAGGGGATGGAAAAGAATAGAATAATTATTTGTACTGAACCTCTACAAAATACAATTTTATTTTGATATATTTACTTACAAGTCCTAAAAAGACTACTTACATTCTAGCACAAAACGAGTCCAATGTCTTTCTTAATTATTATTAAGGACAACTTTACACTTGGCACCCAGGCCTTTTGGTTTTCAGTTAGCCCTCATACTCTTCACCAGGGGAAGACAGGTATCGCTGCTGTGATGTCAGCTCACTCAGCTCACATGCTCCTACCGAAAGCCAGTTGAACGTGTGACATCACAGCACAGAAGAGGAAATGCATGGGGACATCGTAATTGTAATGCTGACTGTTTCAATTATGGAATAGTCACAGATTGTAAATAATTACATTTTGGCTTTATGCCATATATATATAAATTCTAGTTTATGTGAACAGTCATGTTATAATGCAAATAGAACAGAAATTATAACTATTCTGCCTGAGCTAGAGGAGAGCTATACAGAACAATTAGGTGGACATTTTCCGACAGTTGCTGTTTCGCTTTTCTTTAACTACTTTGTCAATGTTAGGGCGTAATGTACGGCACATTTGTAGCCGAAGACTGCATGTTAGATTGTGATCCTACAATATGCTTTGGGATTTTGACTTAGAAAGGTTCATAACAGAAAAGAATTGTTCGCACGCATATGTAGAACCAAACATACATAATATCCATGCAACAAGGACACACAACCTCAGAAATCTGGTTTGAGGTACATTCTTATAAAAATCAGCCAAGTCTTCCTTGTGTTTATATTTGTCCTTCAGTAAATCGTTGCAGTGTAAATTTATCAATTCAATTTGCCACCTGCTAGAAACTTTGTTAACATCCAGTGAATATGGGGTCGCAAAGATCTGAAACGTAGTTGACAATGTTTCTACATCTTGAAGCCTGGTCTCAAATTGGTGTGAAACACGCGGAACTGAACACAAACACAAAACCACAACACTACACAACATCAACAAAAACACAAAATAAAAACAAAATTCCGTTAAAATCCCTCAAACAACAAATAAAAAACCTCAGACTAGACTGAAGAGGGTTCTCCCTAAACATTCATATTCATTCAGTTTAATGCAAGTAGCGCCGCTGATCTAGGCAGCATAGCAATACACAGCTCTCGCCTGACGTCACACGAACGTACAAGCTGGCTCTTTGTTTAAATATGTCACACGGCCCAAAGTTGTCTTCCCCTGTTGTTCACTAATAGCTACTTTCTTATTATTTATTTATGCCAACAAACTTATTGTTGGTGTTTTTAAACACACAAGCCGTGTGTGGGCAATGTTTGAAAGGTAGAATCGGAACTGAAAAATTCAATGCCACAGCCGGGATCTGAACCATAGACCCTCCGCTTATAGTGGACACAGTTTATCGGCAGTGCCCAAGAGTTCAAGATGGCCGACATTACACTAAACAGCTGGAGAAAGAATTCCAAAAAGCAGTCCTGCCAACGTACACAGTAAAGACATTTCTAACCTCAAATATCATGGGGTTAAAATAACATACTTTCAAGTGATCATAATGCTTGAACATCGTTACTACAGAACAAAGAACATACTCACCTTCGGCAAATCTTGTTCTGCAATAACACTTTTGGATAAAATCACTTCCGAGCAATAAATATCATAATATATATTAATTGCACTACTGTGTAGCAAACACACAAATAACAACAGTAACTATAACTGCATATACTGCTCTAAAAGAATTCAAGACAAAATCACGCAAACACAAGCAGGACGCCCACAGATTAATGAATCAATACAGCGTCTAAACAGAATCTTGTTTTATAATCTATTGGTTGGCCTCCCTGCAATGTGATCATACACAAGGGCTTCTGTGGCAACATAACAGATGCAATTAACACCAGTTATGGCCGTAACTTTACCATGGTTATATGTCACGAACAGTTGGCGGCACTAATGCAACCTAATGGATGGAATATCACCAAATATTACCATATTGCACCATAATGGGGGAAAAAGTCAATGTTTTTTGGGGTATCTCAATAAACTGTGCCTACTACACCAGGTGGGTGCTCTAACCATTAAGCTTCTGTGACCTGCCAGAATAACATTGAATTCTCCAACTGATTTGTATTTCTTCCAGTAAACCACAAAGGCAGTCTCACATCAGAGACAATTACCCCAACAGTGATATACTGTAAGTACTTTATATCCTGGGATTAAATAGCATTTAGATGGTAATTGTTATTTATTTATGCCAACAAACTTACTGTTGGTGTTTTTAAACATACAAGCCGTGAGGGGGCAATGTTTGAAAGGTAGAATCAGAACTGAAGAATTCAATGCCACAGCCGGGATCTCAACCATAGACGCTCTGCTTACCTGGCGGGTGCTCTAACCATTAAGCTTCTGTGACAAAATGCCAGAATGACATTGAATTGTCCAACCAATTCGTATTTTTTCCAGTAAACCACAAAGGCAGCCTCACATCTGGCAGGTTGTCACAGAAGCTTAATGGTAAGAGGAGGGTCTGTGGTTCAGATCCTGGCTGTGGCATTGAATTTTTCAGTTCCGATTCTAGCTCTCCAACATTGCCCACACACAGCTTGTGTATTTAAAAACACCAACAATAAGTTCGTTGGCATAAATAAATAATAATTACCATCTAAGGTTATTTAATCCCGGGACATGAAGTACTTACGATAGTAAGTCACCATTGGGGCAATTGTCTCTGATGTGAGACTGCCTTTCTAATACACAATGTTAATGCACTTTAGCTGCATCTGGTGCAAATAACAATAAACACTGTGGTTATTAATACATTATATACCAGATTCACAGTTTACCTATTTGTAATACTCTCTTTTAATTAAATATATCAATTTCCTGATAGGCATCCTTGCAAATATACAACTTTATAATTTTAATCAAGGCACTAGAAAACAACATATTTTATTATTTTATTGTATTATTATTATTATTATTATTATTATTATTATTATTATTATTATTATTATTATTATTATTATTATTATTATTATTATTATTATTATTATTTAATATTATATATATTATTTATATATATAATATATTTAATAGTATTATATTATTATATTTATATTATTTTTATTAATTATCGTTCTTTTTTATTTATTTATTTATTTTTATTTATTTTTTAATTTTCGAGTGGAGAAAAAATCCATTTACGGAGCCCCATGCGCTGGGATGGCACAGATGGGGGACTGTAGGCTTCGCCCTAGGGCACATTACATTCCCTGCATAGCATTCGAGTCCTCAGCAGGCCCTCGTCATACAGGAACTGCATGCATGACTCCTCATTAAAGCAAAGAGGTGCCAAATCTAATATACTGATAAAGCGATCCATTGCACTAGTTGCTTCTAAGAAGGTCAGCAGCATACTGCCGACTCCCGCAAAAACATTCAAACATACTATTGGCAACAAACTCCTAGGAACATTCTGCTCGCTGATGACCTAGAAGTTGAGCGCCCTTAAACCAAATCCAAAAACATTCTGCTGTTGGCAGCACTGCATTAACACAGCAACTTCGGCAAATTTCGTGACCATTCGTACACACTGCCGAGTGGGGCTTTGCCGAAATTCTGACCAAGTGCTTGCGTAAGCTTTTCTAAACATATACACTATTAATCAATCACAAATAAAGACCTTAAAACATTAAAAACAGTTATGGGATAGCACACAAGACAGTGAGTGTTCAATTTAGTGCAGAAGATAACTTTCGGTGTTTAACGAACAAGGAATAAAGTCAGCACTATTCAAGGGTATAAAACGATAAATTCACAGGGATACTTAGGGCGCTATCACTTCCAGCTACAGTACGTAAATTCCTTCACAATTATAATGTTGTGTGCACAAATACAACGATATTAGCGAAGATAATTTCGTGATAAAGTCAAACTTGTTGTACCTTAACCAATAAAAAGTATAGTCATTATTCAGATGGTCCAAAAACCGCAAATCCTCAAGCAAATCACGCTACCATCATTCTCGTTGATAGATCACGTATTATCTGTAAGTCACTACACACATATAAATACACACGAATTATATCACTTTTAGATGCAATTTGATTCATAATAACTCAAGCTACATTGGCCAAATCCAAGGCCTCCTACTGTTGAAGTTGTGATGGGATAAATTGACCTAGTAATAACAATATTAATATGCACCATAGGGGCGTAGGTACAATCGTGAAAGGGGGGGGGGAGGAATTGAAGAGAAGAGACCACTAAAAATTTCAAGAACTATAACATTTATGGATCTATAAATTATACATTTGTTAACAGGAATGATTAATCGGTATAGCAAACCTTTAAACAGAAATGGAAGCCGAAACATACAATAGAAATACAGCTGAAAACCAAACCAATTTACATAACCCCATTCAACTCCCCCTCAAAGCGAGGAGTTGGGCAGTCTTCAAGCCTATCTGAAAATGCCTAAATGATTCGCGTGGATATCCTACGGGTTACAAGAATTACTTGTTACAAGATTACATTTAATTCGTCCACATTATAAGCACCTCCCAGGCAAGTAACGGTCTGAAAACCAATCTGTAATTCACGGCCTGAGCCTTAGTTAAAACCAAACAACGGGACCACTTACCCTGCACGCCGAGAAAGGAGCACTCCGACTGACTCTCCCAACAACCGTGAGACCGAGAGGAAACCCAAAGAAAAAACACTAGCGCATCCCAGCGGGGAAAACAAGAGTCGCGAAACAAAAGGAGGTGCCATAATAAAACAAAGTAAGTGCGATCAGCACAATACTCCCGCCCCCATCTGACAACACGCGCTCGCCATTCTGGAAAGGAACAGACTGATATTGTATGAGAAGTATCATATTAGGAAGGACACACCTTACACCGCCCGGTCATTGTACAGGTCACTGTGAAAGCACTGGCACCAAACACTGTCACCACAAACCACTGGCCAATGTCACATCAGAGAGCACAATTCTGTTTTTCCGGGACGGGAGAGACGATGCACAGCTTCTTGGGCGTACTGATCCCTCGTTGTTCCAGAGAAGTTAACCAATTCTGGGTTTGAGCATGTGGATGTCCTCTCGTTGCAATCAGGCGTTGAGAAAGTCCAAAACCCAAAACGTGGGCCACACACAAGCCCCTTCATATTCCATCGTCACCTCCCTGTCCTCCAGAAATCTCCATTGCGGACCTTACCGCTGCAGTAACACTCCATATCGATGGTAACAGCCAGGCTTAACATTACACAATGCCAAACTGCGGTGGTTAGGTGCTTTCCGGACAGGTTACGAACAGGAGCTGGCGAGGCTGGGAGGTGCTTATAATCTCGTACGGCCCTACGTATCTAGGAGCCAACTTCGCTGCGTAAGCATTTTGCTTAGAAGATTGAGTGTACAGCTTACACAGTACTTTCTGGCCAACGGCATAAGGTGAAGGCCGTTTATTTTCATCATACCGCTTCTTTACCTGGGCAAGTGACTTCTTCAAATTCCGAAAAGCGGCCTTCCATACTCTACATATTTCCCCGCGAGTAATATTCTGGGGAAGCAAATCGTCCAAACGCCAAAGGTTAGACAGCGGAGAGTTAGGTATATAGGCTAACATAAGCTGATGAGGGGTAACGCCATGTGATTTGTGTCGAGCCGAATTAAACGCCAACTGCAAACGAGATAAATTAGTGTCCCACTTAGTATGATTATCATGATGAAAGGCTATTAATGCTGATTTGAGGTTCCTGTTAAATCTTTCGGCATGGGAAGGACGGGGGTAATAAGGAGTGGTAGTTATGGTTTTAATGCCCCAACTAAAACAGAAATTTCTAAAGGCGAAAGAAGTAAATTGAGTGGCGTTGTCTGTCACCAGATAACGAGGAGCTTCAAAAGCCGCAAATACTGAAGAGAGAACCTTGACTACCCCTCGTGTATTCGCTTTCGGTAAGGCCGACATCCATACAAACTTACTAAACGAATCTACTACGACTAACGCATACGTATTCCCCTGGGCTGAACGAGGAAAAGGGCCGATAAAATCCACAAATAATTTTTCCAGGGGTTTACCTGCCACCTCCGATGCTAAACCCTTCCATACTGTACATTGCGCCGGTTTCGCCATTGCACAAATTTGACACTACCTAACTCGGGAAGCAATTTCTTTATTCATGCCCGGCCACACAAAATATTCCCGAATCTTGTCTTTGGTCTTGGCTATTCCCAAATGCCCGCCTACAGGAGATGAATGGAAATATTCAAACACCATGGAAATTAAGGCCCGTGGCAAAACAACCTTGTTCTTGCCGTCGAAGGTAGCCTGGGTCATCAAAACACCCTCCTTCAAACAATAAGGGCTAACAACCTCACCAGCCTCAAGCCGACCAATAAGGGCCTGCAGATCCGGATCTTTCCTTTGATGTGTGTGCAAACCCTCGAACAACTCCGGAAATTCACAGACGGCTAAAACATTTTGCTTTCCGCATTTACATTCTCTCGGTTCTTCGAATACTCTTGTTAAGGCATCAGCCACACAATTTTCTGAACTACGTATATGTATCGGGACAAACTTAAAAGCTGAAATGCGTACCCCCCAACGCGCTAACCTGCCTGTAGACCGCGGTGAGGCCAACGACCACGTTAGCGCCTGATTATCGCACTCAAGAGTAAACTCAACATGCTCCAGATATTCGCGGTATTTTTCTAAACCAAATACCACAGCCAAAGTTTCAAGTTCGTAAACTGAATACTTCCGCTCGGCTGGAGTAAGGGTACGTGAACTATATCCAATAACCCTACGCCCCATAGGAAAATCCTGGAGTAAAACAGCAGCCACCGATCCCCTGCTTGCATCGGTCTGAAGGATAAACCTACGTGAAAAATCAGGGAAAGCCAACACCGGGGGATTCATTATGGCCTGTTTAAGGTCTTCAAAGGCCTGCTGCTGTTCCTCACCCCACTTAAACGGAGTTCCCTTCCGCCGAAGACGGTTCAATGGTTCCGCCCGCGCTGCAAAATGCGGAATAAACTTGCTGAAAAAGTTCACCATGCCCACGTACCTGGCCAATGCCTTTACGGTTTTAGGGGGAGGAAAGTTACGTAGAACTTTGGTCCGCTCCGGATCAATCGTTATCCCAGCCGGAGATACAATATGACCTAAGAAAGAAATCTGTCCCGCAGCAAAGTTACACTTCTCTTTGCGCAAGTTAAGGCCTGCGCGCTCGAGCCGGTCAAAGACCTCCGCTAAATGTTGGCAATGGGTTTCAAAGTCGGGCGAGTAGACAACCACGTCATCTAGGTAGTGATACACATATTTAAACTTGATGTCCGAAAATATTTCGTCTAATAACCGCGACAACACCTGAGCTCCAGTAGCAATTCCGAAGGGTACTCGTTGGAATTCATAAAGCCTCCATGGAACAGCAAAGGCCGTTAGTGGCTTAGACGACTCCGATAAGGGTACCTGGTAGTAGGCGCTATTCAAATCCAAACTAGTAAATACTTTGGCACCCGCAAAATAATGCGCCGCCGAATTTAAATGTGGCATTGGTTGGGCCTCGATCTTTATCTTTTTGTTCAAGTGCCGGTAGTCCACCACTACCCTGAAATCGTCCTTGCCCTTAGGGACCAGAAATACTGGACTACTATAAGTAGACGTGGACGGCCTGATCACTCCCTTTCGTAACATTTCGTCGATCTTTTTACGAAGAATAGCCATTTTAGGTGGGGTGACACGATATGGTGGTAACTTCACAGGGGTGTCGTCTGTTAGTTGTATGTCATACTCCACCAAATTTGTTACTCCTAAACGGTCAGCAAACAACGACCCATGGTTCGCACAGAGTTGTTCCAGCGAACGGCCCTGCTCTTCTGTCAAATGGGAGAAAGCACTGCTGACGTCGCATATATGGTGACGTAGCCCGCCACTCTCCTCCAAAGGTGGTTTGTTGATGACTTGACCGCACTGAAATGCAACTCGTTCGGAAGGGGCAAATGCAAAGGTGATTTCCCCATCCCGAAAATCAAGCCTTAGGCCGACTCTAGTCATAAAGTCCGAGCCTAAAATCAGTTGAAATGGCAGGTCCGGCAGAAGATAGAAATAGTGTTTCCACGTAAAACGCGAAATACGTATGGCCAACAGAACCTTGGCATTCACCTGAAATTTATGACCATTTACAGACACGCACCCAAAGCTACACTGCCGCGGTTTGGCCGAGAATTTAGCAAGATAGCTATAATAAAACTCCTCGTGTACCAAAGAGCAGGAACTTCCCGAGTCCAAGAGAGCGATTAACTGTCGTTTCCCAACAGTCACCTGTACTGTCGGCTTCAAGTCAAAGAGCTTGGCTATTATCCGACGGAATATCCGACAACAGGCAGAAATTCCGCAAGGGGCTCGTTGTCAATCTTGGCGCCTTTGACCGTCTACACCCACGGGTAGTAAAACGCCACCATGCTTCCTGGCCACCGTGCATTGTCTAACCAAATGCTCAGGAGAACCACATCTAAAGCAAGACCCTGGCGAGCGAAAACTATCTCGAGCTAAATCTCCTCGGTTAGTCTGCCGCGGCTCAAATCGAACACCATGCAGAGGCACTTGCAATGATTCGCGGTTTCGTGCCGCATTTGACGCCTCATACTCTGCCAAGATCGGCAATAGCCCCTCTAAATCTTTAAACGTAGCAGGACAAGAGCTAAATACCAACAGAGAACGTACCTCCGGGGTCAACCCCGTAATAATGACGTCACAGATCTGCCGTTCGCTATCCGGCAACCGTAGTATACGCGCAAACAACTTAACCCTGCTAATGTACTCGAAGAAAGACTCTCCTAACCCCTGGGGTTTCAAATAATGATCTTGAATTAATGTATGTAGCTCCCGACGAGGAATGAAACACTTCAATACACTGTCATGCAATTCAGAGACTGGATCAACACATCCCTTAATACGCCCAATTATACTGCGCACCGCGTCACCCCCTTTTGACATCACTACTTCAAGCAGCTGCAAACCGGGAACCTCGCATAACTCAGCGCAGTCCTTAGCTCTTACCAGGAACTTCAGAAATTCAAGAGCTGTAAGAACATCAACAACCTTAAAGACTTGATAAGATTCAACCAACTGTTGTAAGGGATGAAGTAACTTAAGCGGTTTAAAGGCCGACATTTGAGACGTCAAAGTTGGTGTGACAGTAGCCGATTCGGCCCGATCCCCTTTCTGAGCAAGCACTTCTAAATATCTCCTAAACTGCCCCTTCAGCTCGGCTAAGTCAACCCCGAACTTAACCTTAGGGCAATATTTTTGGAAATATTCAATCCGCTGCACATAATGGAAGATCCTGGCTGTCAAACGCCTCACCTGCGCTTTCGAAAACTCTGAGCCAATACTCGACTCGGAGAACAACTCTTCAAATTCCAGCCGTGCGGCCTCACATAATGACGGTGATTCAGTTACCAATAAATGTTTGTCCGGCAACACAACATAATCGTTATCCTTCACGCTACGAAGTGCGTCTAATAGGGCCGGAACGTCTGCCGACGACAAATCATCACGTCCACGAATCCCCAACTCAAATAGTATTTCGTTCTTACGCAACAGCTGAAAGTCACTCGACATGGTTAATCAAAAGAATAACCCAATGCTCAATTTAACTGCCCCACTCGACCACAAGATAACCACGCTCTGCTACCATTTAATTGCACCATAGGGGCGTAGGTACAATCGTGAAAGGGGGGGGGGGGGAAGGAATTGAAGAGAAGAGACCACTAAAAATTTCAAGAACTATAACATTTATGGATCTATAAATTATACATTTGTTAACAGGAATGATTAATCGGTATAGCAAGCCTTTAAACAGAAATGGAAGCCGAAACATACAATAGAAATACAGCTGAAAACCAAACCAATTTACATAACCCCATTCAACTCCCCCTCAAAGCGAGGAGTTGGGCAGTCTTCAAGCCTATCTGAAAATGCCTAAATGATTCGCGTGGATATCCTACGGGTTACAAGAATTACTTGTTACAAGATTGCATTTAATTCGTCCGCATTATAAGCACCTCCCAGGCAAGTAACGGTCTGAAAACCAATCTGTAATTCACGGCCTGAGCCTTAGTTAAAACCAAACAACGGGACCACTTACCCTGCACGCCGAGAAAGGAGCACTCCGACTGATTCTCCCAACAACCGTGAGACCGAGAGGAAACCCAAAGAAAAAACACTAGCGCATCCCAGCGGGGAAAACAAGAGTCGCGAAACAAAAGGAGGTGCCATAATAAAACAAAGTAAGTGCGATCAGCACAAATAATTATCATACTAATAATAATCTCAGCCTGATGATGATGATGATGATGATGATGACGGTGACGGTGATGGTGACGATGACGACGACGGCAACGGCAACGATGATAATAATACAAATAATTACAAGAAGAAGAATATGAACAGCAATATGAATAAACATGATAGCAATAATATTCAGCAAAGCCATGCATGTGAAAAGTAGCGAAAGGCTGCAACAGTCTTGTAAATTATATCATCATAGTGAGACAGAATATTGACTAATAGAAAATTGTTCATGTAAATATTTTTGTAAGAGTGTGTAAATTTTTAATTCTTTTAATTTGGGTGTATCAGGGACTTATTTCTTTTTAATATTCAAGATCCAATGTCTTCTCGTCACTTTGAGTTCAACCAATGAGAACTGTTGCGCGGATGAATACATAAGAATGGCGGTGTTGCGTCATAGAGACGCTCGGACTCTTTTTATCATTAGCGTCTGTATGCTCAAGGTGAAAGGATGTATATTTGCTGATAGCGTGTGAACATGTAAATTACACCCAAACTTTTAACCAGTGTAGATTCTATCGAATTTTTAAAGTTGTTAACTAATTAAAATAGTGCTAAAAAGTGTAAATGAACGAATAAATATGTTGTGATAAAAGGAACGTTGATTTGTGCATTCCATTCTGTATCCATCGACCCTGTAGATAAAAGTAGCGTCAGATATCAATCAAACTTTCCATCTTTCAGTAAAAACATTATTCCTGCTGCTATATTCCTGCTGCTACGTAAAAATATTATAAAAACTGCACCAAAATGGCTTACCCAACGTGGAGCGCGAATTTAGAATGGAATGCAAAATTACGAGTACAAAGTGTAAACATCAAAAGGACGCCATCCCATCGCGCAGGAGAAAGACGCCATTAGACCATCGTCTGATATCAACAAAACATCTATACACGGAGAATCAACGTGGGAAAAACACCGGAGATCATCTGGCGAAGCCAACTACCCAGGAGACGTAAATAACTGGACGAAGAACCAACAGAAAAAAAAAAAGTAGGATCCAAAATTTTTGTTTTTACATACATTTTATTTCCATTTGTTAATGCTACTCAGAAGTGGCAAAATATTGGGACTTTCAACATTAAGTGAATTGGATAAAGGAATTAAAATGTCGCGAAAAGAGATAGAAACAGGAGTGGGGGAAGGGGCAGATAGGCCTAGTTATCAGATAGAATTAGAGAGTGAGGAACAGGCGGAAATAAGCAAAGACCAAAGGTTAATGATGATGTTTGAAAGACTAGAACAAAAAATGGAACAGAATAAGGCAGAATTAAAACATGACATAGAACAAAGTTTAGGTCAGAGTATAGGTCAGAAAATAGAGGGAGTGAGAGAGGACTTGGAAAATAATAAAAAAGAATTAGGTCAGAAAATGGAACAAAATAACATAGAATTGAGACAGGACATAGAACAAAGTTTAGGTCAGAAACTGGAACAGAATAAAAAAGAAATAGAACAGAAAATGGAGGAAGTGAGAAAAGACTTAGAACAGAAAATGGAATTAGGTAGACAGAACTTAGAACAGAAAATAGAATTAGGAAGACAGGAGTGTAAAGAAAATATGAAAGTAATGGAAACTAATTTAAAATTAGTACATAAAAACTTAAATGAAACAAAGGAAGCCTTAGAAGCCAGGATAGAAATTGTAGGGGATAGGATGGGAAAGATAGAATCAGAGATGAGAGAGAATAAAATTGTGTTAGAAGGAGAAATTGCTAGATGTAGGGATGAAATAACAGAATGTAATACAAATGTAGACTGTAAGATAACAAATGTAAAAACAGAAATAACTGAGGAATTAAGGAAAGAGATTGAGGTAGTAAAGAAAGACATTATTAATGAAACTGTAGAACAAATTGTAATTCCTAAAATTAAGACAATGAATGATGTGATGCTTTCACAACAGGATGCTATAAATGATATGAAACAAAGCCACTTAGAAATAAAGAATGATTTAAAATCAATTTGTGAAGAAATGAAAAAAGGGAAAGAAAGTTTGGCTAATGTAAATGATGTTGTGAAGGCATTACAAAGACAAGATGATTTAGATGTAAGTAATGTACAAGATGAGAGTTATTTGAATAATGTACAAAATGTTGACTCACCATACAGAGAAAGAGGTTCACAACCAAACAATGACACAACACATAACACATGTTACACCAACAGCATATTACATGAAATCACACCACCTACATTTGACGAGGAGAAGGGAGACGATCCAAAACTCTTTGTTAAAGAGATGGAAGAATATTTTAAAGTGAAAAGGATACCAAACGAGCTTAGAATGATGATAGTTAAGAAAAGCTTAAAAAACAAGGCATTAGAATGGCTCAGGTTAACACTAGCTGGTCATGAGTCTTATAGCTCATTCAGAAATTTATTCCTATCAAGGTATTGGGGCCCAGCTAAACAAAACCAAACTAGGGTAGAGCTAGCGACAGGTAGGTACGATCCAACCAAAGGGTTGTTGCTAGTCGATTATTATATGAAAGTAGCCAACAAAGGAAAGCTATTAGACCCCAACTTGTCGGAGGCAGAACTAATTGCCAGCATAACAAGACATTTCCCAGACACAGTGAGAACAGGGTTAATTGTTGCGAGGCCAGTAGATTTTGCAGATATGATAGAATTGCTGACAGCCTTCGAAACACAAAATGGTCGGCCTAATGAGTATAAACATAGGAACGGTCACCCAAACTCACCCATCTTAAACCGGAGCACGGCTAGGAACAACCAGAGTGAAGGAGAAGATAGAAATAATAGGAGCACCCATGAAAGGGGGAGAGGGGCACACCATTTCCCACAACCACATAATCATGGCGAGAGGATGGAGAACACAAGACAGCGGTACCACGACACAATACCGAATGGTGAATCGAGATACAGAACATATACATATGATCGTGGAAGACCAAGAGACCATACCCATCAAGTGAATCACATGCGATTCAGTAGGGAACACTTGAACAACCACAGATCGTCACATGACAGAGGTTCACGCCAAAGGGGCAGAGACCAATGGTACACTGACAACATAAGACAGCAGGAAGTAGATGAAAATGTGCCAAATAGGACAGATGCTGCACAAAATACAGAAACGACAACCACCACCAACACTCAGGGAAATTACAACAACTAAGTTCGTCCCAACTGGCTGGATGACAAACAACAATATCTCAGCAACTTACAATTGACATCGACACCATGATGGCTACACGAAGAGAAAGCTGGAACCACTGGTCATAACAAAACAGCTGGGTGACCACACGTATGAGCTACAGAATGCAAATGGCAAGTTGGTAGGAAGACACCATAAAAACAAATTAAAGTCATACAAAGAAAGGACCAAATAGTCTTTGTCAACGAATGTGTAAGGCAGGAGTAGTAGAGAGGAAAGAAGATAATTTTAATGGGTTACTTATAGAAAATTATGTTCAGATTAGGATTACAACAAGGAAGAAAATCAACATAGTCATTGGCTATATCGACCACAAAGAGCATTGTCAACAAAGACAGACGAGGACACTGATTGTCATTAAAGAAATGAATTATAGCGACGGAAGATGATATGTTTTTGACATAAGGATGTCAGGGACAAAAATAAAAATGAATCAATTATGATGAAAAAGATATAATATTTCGACACAAAGATGTCGAGGGTAAATTGAGAGGAAAAATAATACAATTACAGAATAATTGTAAGTATAGAAGTTTTCTCTTATAAAAATAAGAGACAAAGAAATGACAATTAGTGAAGTGAGGAAAACCATAACCAGAAAAACAATGCCCATGAATTGAGATGAATATAGCCAATGCTAAGCTCGAAGAAATGTCGAACCAAACAACAATGAATAATAACCCAATTAAGAAAATTAGTATAATAAGTAACATCAGAGTTTAAGAACCGACTCAACAACCTGCCTATACATAATAAGCTCATAAGACAAAGAAGGCAAAGAACTGAATAAAGTATCGCCATAAATATGATCATAATCATTAGCTCAAAATTTGTATCCTGTTTTTCTCTCCTCATAGCAATGAATACAAGTCAAAAACCACATGAAACACTTAAATTATATTTGTGTCAATGTCAAATGTACAATAACTGAGTATGTGTTGTATAAGAACTGAATATGTGTTGTACAATAACTGAATATGTATTGTATGATAACTGGATATATTGTGTAATAACTGAATATGTTGAGTAATAACTAAATGTGTTATGCAAAAACTGAATGTGTATTGTGTAATAACTGAATATGTATTGCATAATAACAGAACATACGTGATATGATAGCAGGATATATTGTACAATAACTGAATATGTATTGTGTAATAATTGGACATATTGTGTAATAACTAAATGTGTTGTACAATAACTGGATATGTATTGTATAATAACTGAATGCATTATGTAGTAATCGAATATGTGAAATTTATAAAGACATGCTGTATCATGTCAAAACGAAGGACAAGGACAAACAGTGAAGAAGACTGAGGAAAAAAAAAAAAAAAAAAAAAAAAAAAAAATTTTGTACAAAGTGATTGAATCATAGGAGTAAGGAGAAGTATTGTATTGTGTTTCAAGATTGTAAATAAGGTGACAACTTGAAAAACAAAACAAGGGGCATATGAGACAGAATATTGACTAATAGAAAATTGTTCATGTAAATATTTTTGTAAGAGTGTGTAAATTTTTAATTCTTTTAATTTGGGTGTATCAGGGACTTATTTCTTTTTAATATTCAAGATCCAATGTCTTCTCGTCACTTTGAGTTCAACCAATGAGAACTGTTGCGCGGATGAATACATAAGAATGGCGGTGTTGCGTCATAGAGACGCTCGGACTCTTTTTATCATTAGCGTCTGTATGCTCAAGGTGAAAGGATGTATATTTGCTGATAGCGTGTGAACATGTAAATTACACCCAAACTTTTAACCAGTGTAGATTCTATCGAATTTTGAAAGTTGTTAACTAATTGGTATGGTGTTGAAAGTGTAAATGAACGAATAAATATGTTGTGATAAAGGAACGTTGATTCGTGCATTCCATTCTGTATCCACCGACCCCGTAGATAAGAGTAGCGTCTGCTATAACAAACTTTCCACCTTTCAGTAAAAACATTATTCCTGCTGCTATATTCCCGCTGCTAGGTAAAGACCCATTTACTAAAAACAGCACCAATAGGAAGCACGGCCATTAACGCATAGTTACCAAACAATACAAACGAAGACCTTACCAAAACCTTTGGAAATTATTGTCCACCTTAATTGGGATGCTGTGTGCAGTCAGCGAGAAAACCCCCTTAAAGATGCAGAATGAGCCAAGAAGCACTCATTGGTGGAAATCTGGAAGTTGCGAATTTAGTATAGATCTCCACCAATAAGAGAGCCAATAGGAGATGGAAAATCGAGGGGTAATCATCGTGAACAAAACTGAAATGCTTATCTCAGAAACACTCACTCAGACAGAAACTCACATGGCTCAATCCACATCACTTCAGAAGACCCCAAGTTCAAAATCTCACCATTTTGGAAATTCGCAGATACCTAGGAAACATAATTCCTAAACTTATCAGAAAAGTCAGCTCCATGAACCAGCAATTTCATGAGGGGGTATATGGTTCTGAAAGTTAAAACCAAGCTGTAAATAACAATATTATATGTGGTGAGAAAATAAAATTTCGCAAGAGAAATCAAGTCAGTTTAATTATTTCACCAAAGCTCTCAACTCATGAGTTAAGAGTCGTTGCCGAGGCAAACATTGCAAAGTAACAAATAACCAGCTGCAAATGGTGCCCAATGTGGGGCTCTAGATAGAGGAAACAGCAGCAACCAGTAACAACCAATCACGTTGGCAGCCTGGAAGGAAGAAACGAAGTGGAGACCAAGCAGCGCAACAAATCCAGAAGGAAGGAAGACTACGCCCAAAAGCCCAACACGACATCAACGACTGCCTAAAAGAACATTTAGAACATCCAGGAACTTCCAGAACTTCACAGCGAAGTAGTAAATCAAAAATAAAAAACTGTGAAAGTGTATATGGAACAGTGTTTGTGTCTGGGAAATTATTGTAAAGAGATAGAGCAGTATTACCACTCTATCAGTTATATAATGATGTGGCGGGGATTTATTATAAATGTTGGATAACACATATTAGCGTGAATATAGCAGCAAATGGAGCATTGTTTTTACTAAAAGGTGGAAAGTTTGTTATAGCCGACGCCACTTTTATCTGCAGGGGAGGTGGTCGTAGAATGGAATGCAAAAGCCAACGTTCTTTTCTCACAAACACATTTATTCTTTATATACACTTTTCATCACTATTTCAGCTAGTTAATAACTTTTAAAATTGGATAGCGTCCATGCCGGTTAAAAGTTTGTGTGTAATTCACATATTCACACGCCATCAACAATTATACGTCCTTACACTTTGAAGTCACAGACGCTAATGATAAACTAGTCCTTTGGCGTCTCTATGACGCAACACCGCCATTCTTATGTATTCATCCGCGCAACAGTTCTCATTGGTTGAACTCAAAGTGACGAGAAGACATTGTCTATTTTGAGTATTATTAAAAAAAAATAAGTCCCTGATACACCCAAATTAAAACAATTAAAAATTTACACACTCTTACAAAAATATTTACATGAACAATTTTCTATTAGTCAATATTCTGTCTCATATGCCCCTTGTTTTGTTTTTCAAATTGTCACCTTATTTACAATCTTGAAACACAATACAACACTTCTCCCTACTTCTATGATTCAATCACTTTGTACAATATATATTTTTTTTTTCTTTACAGTCTTCTTTACTGTTTGTCTTTGTCCTTTGTTTTGACATAATACAACATGTCTTTATAAGTTTCACATATTCGGTTACTACACAATGTATTCGGTTATTATACAATACATATCCAGTTATTGTACAACACATTTAGTTATTACACAATATGTCCAATTATTATGCAATGCATATTCAGTCATTGTACAATATATCCTGCTATCATACCATATATGTTGTTATTATACAACACACCTTCTGTCATTATACAATACATATTCAGTTATTGTACAACACATTTGATTATTACACAACATGTCCAATTATTATACAATATATATTCAGTTATTGCACAATATATCCTGCTATCACATCACATATGTTCTGTTATTATGCAATACATATTCAGTTATTACACAATACACATTCAGTTTTTGCATAACACATTTAGTTATTACTCAACATATTCAGTTATTACACAATATATCCAGTTATTATACAATATATATTCAGTTATTGCACAATATATCCTGCTATCACATCACATATGTTCTGTTATTATGCAATACATATTCAGTTAGTACACAATACACATTCAGTTTTTGCATAACACATTTAGTTATTACTCAACATATTCAGTTATTACACAATATATCCAGTTATCATACAATACATATTCAGTTATTGTACAACACATATTCAGTTCTTATACAACACATACTCAGTTATTGTACATTTGACATTGACACAAATATAATTTAAGTGTTTCATGTGGTTTTTGACTTGTATTCATTGCTATAAGGAGAGAAAAACAGGATACAAATTTTGAGCTAATGATTATGATCATGTTTATGGCAATATTTTATTCAGTTCTTTGCCTTCTTTGTCTTATAAGCTTGTTATGTATAGGCAGGTTGTTGAGTCGGTTCTTAAACTCTGATGTTACTAATGGTACTAATTTTCTTGATTGGGTTATTATTCATTGTTGTTTGGTTCAACATTTCTTCGAGCTTAGCATTGGCTATATTCATCTTAATTCATGGGCATTGTTTTTCTGATTATGGTTTTCCTCACTTCACTAATTGTCATTTCTTTGTCTCTTATTTTTATAAGAGAAAACTTCTATACTTACAATTATTCTGTAATTGTATTATTTTTCTTCTCAATTTACTCTCGACATCTTTGTGTCGAAATATTATATCTTTTTCATCATAATTGATTCATTTTTACTTTTGTCCCTGACATCCTTATGTCAAAAACATATCTTCCGTCGCTATAATTCATTTATTTAATGACAATCAGTGTCCTCATCTGTCTTTGTTGACAATGCTCTTTGTGGTCTATATAGCCAATGACTATGTTGATTTTCTTCCTTGTTGTAATCCTATTTTGAATATAATTTTCTATAAGTAACCCATCAAAAATTGTTATCTTCTTTCATCTCTGCTACTCCTGCCTTACACATTTGTTGACGAAGGCTATTTGGTTCTTTCTTTGTATGGCTTCAATTTATTTTTATGGTATCTTCCTACCAACTTGCCATTTGTATTCTGTAGCTCATACGTGTGGTCACCCAGCTGTTTTGTTATGACCAGTGGTTCCATCTCTCTCTTCGTGTAGCCATCATGGTGTCGATGTCAATTGTAAGTTGCGGAGATCTTGTTGTTTGTCATCCACTCGGTCGGGACGAACTTAGTTGTCGTAATTTCCCTGAGTGTTGGTGGTGGTTGTCGTTTCTGTATTCTGTCCAGCATCTGCCCTATCCGGCACATTTTCATTCTGTTCCTGTTGTCTTATGTTGTCGATGTTCCCTTGGTTTCTGCCCCTTTGACGTGAACCCCTATTGTACGACGGCCTATGGCTGCTCATGTATTCCCTACAGAATCGTATATGATTCACTTGATGGGTACGGTCTCCTGGTCTTCCACGATCATATCTATGCGTTCTGTACCTCGATTCACCCCTCGGTATCGTGTCGTGGTACCGCTGTCTTGTGTTCTCCATCCTCTCGCCATGATTATGTGGTTGTGGGAAATGGTGTGCCCCTCTCCCCCTTTCGTGGGTACTCCTAGTATTTGTATGTTCTCCTTCGCTCTGGTTGTTCGTAGCCGTGTTCCGGTTTAGGATGGGTGAGTTTGGGTGACCGTTCCCATGTCTATGTTCATTAGGCCGACCATTTTGTGTTTCGAAGGCTGTCAGCAGTTCTATCATATCTGCAAAATCTACTGGCCTCGCAACAATTAATCCTGTTCTCACTGTGTCTGGGAAATGTCTTGTTATGCTGGCAATTAGTTCTGCCTCCGACAAGTTGGGGTCTAATAGCTTTCCTTTGTTGGCTACTTTCATAAAATAATCGACTAACGACAACCCTTTGGTTGGATCGTATCTACCTGTCGCTAGCTCTACCCTAGTTTGGTTTTGTTTAGCTGGGCCCCAATACCTTGATAGGAATAAATTTCTGAATGAGCTATAAGACTCATGACCAGCTAGTGTTAACCTGAGCCATTCTAATGCCTTGTTTTTTAAGCTTTTCTTAACTATCATCATCCTAAGCTCGTTTGGTATCCTTTTCACTTTAAAGTATTCTTCCATCTCTTTAACAAAGAGTTTTGGATCGTCTCCCTTCTCCTCGTCAAATGTAGGTGGTGTGATTTCATGTAATATGCTGTTGGTGTAACATGTGTTATGTGTTGTGTCATTGTTTGGTTGTGAACCTCTTTCTCTGTATGGTGAGTCAACATTTTGTACATTACTCAAATAACTCTCATCTTGTACATTACTTACATCTAAATCATCATGTCTTTGTAATGCCTTCACAACATCATTTACATTAGCCAAATTTTCTTTCCCTTTTTTCATTTCTTCACAAATTGATTTTAAATCATTCTTTATTTCTAAGTGGCTTTGTTTCATATCATTTATAGCATCCTGTTGTGAAAGCATCACATCATTCATTGTCTTAATTTTAGGAATTACAATTTGTTCTACAGTTTCATTAATAACATCTTTCTTTACTACCTCAATCTCTTTCCTTAATTCCTCAGTTATTTCTGCTTTTACATTTGTTATCTTACAGTCTACACTTGTATTACATTCTGTTATTTCATCCCTACATCTAGCAATTTCTTCTTCTAACACAATTTTATTCTCCCTCATCTCTGATTCTATCTTTCCCATCCTATCTCCTACAATTTCTATCCTAGCTTCTAAGGCTTCCTTTGTTTCATTTAAGTTTTTATGTACTAATTTTAAATTAGTTTCCATTACTTTCATATTTTCTTTACACTCCTGTCTTCCTAATTCTATTTTCTGTTCTAGGTTCTGTCTACCTAATTCCATTTGCTGTTCTAAGTTCTGTCTACCTAATTCCATTTTCTGTTCTAAGTCTTTTCTCACTTCCTCCATTTTCTGACCTATCTCTTCCTTATTCTGTTCCAGTTTCTGACCTATACTCTGACCTAAACTTTGTTCTATGTCATGTTTTAATTCTGCCCTATTCTGTTCCATGTCCTCTGTTTCAATTCTATGTTATTTTGTTTCATTTTCTGACCTAAACTTTGTTCTAGTCTTTCAAACATCATCATCATTAACCTTTGGTCTTTGCTTATTTCCGCCTGTTCCGCACCTTCTGATCCTTCCTGATAACTAGGCCTATCTGCCCCTTCCCCCACTCCTGTTTCTATCTCTTTTCGCGACATTTTAATTCCTTTATCTAATTCACTTAATGTTGAAAGTCCTGTTATTTTGTCACTTCTAAGTAGCATTAATAAATGGAAATAAAATAAAGACACAAAAAGTTTTGATCCTACTTTCTTTTCTGCTGGTTCTTCGTCCAGTTATTTACGTCTCCTGGGTAGTTGGCTTCGCTGGATGATCTCCGGTGTTTTTCCCACGTTGATTCTCCGTGTATCGATGTTTTGTTGATATCAGTCGATGGTCTAATGGCGTCTTTCTCCTGCACGATGAGATAGCGTCATTCAATGTTATACACTTTGTTCTCGTAATTATGCATTCCATTCTAAATTCGCGCTCCACGTTGGGCAAGCCATTTGTGGCGGGGATTTATTATAAATGTTGGATAACACATATTAGCGTGAATATAGCAGCAAATGGAGCATTGTTTTTACTAAAAGGTGGAAAGTTTGTTATAGCCGACGCCACTTTTATCTGCAGGGGAGGTGGTCGTAGAATGGAATGCAAAAGTCAACGTTCTTTTCTCACAAACACATTTATTCTTTATATACACTTTTCATCACTATTTCAGCTAGTTAATAACTTTTAAAATTGGATAGCGTCCATGCCGGTTAAAAGTTTGTGTGTAATTCACATATTCACACGCCATCAACAATTATACGTCCTTACACTTTGAAGTCACAGACGCTAATGATAAACTAGTCCTTTGGCGTCTCTATGACGCAACACCGCCATTCTTATGTATTCATCCGCGCAACAGTTCTCATTGGTTGAACTCAAAGTGACGAGAAGACATTGTCTATTTTGAGTATTATTAAAAAAAAATAAGTCCCTGATACACCCAAATTAAAACAATTAAAAATTTACACACTCTTACAAAAATATTTACATGAACAATTTTCTATTAGTCAATATTCTGTCTCAATGATAAGGTATGTTTTTGAGAGACAAAAAGTCTTGTAACAGTATCGTTAATATGGAATGCGAAAACCAGATGTCCTCAGAAGGGTTAGTGACCGCAAGAAGTCAAAGTCAGGTAGACTAAGGAATGGCAGGGCTATTTAGACAGGTAATGAAGAGTATTCATGGGCTTAAAGGTGGAATGACAAAACAGAAAGAGGAATACAGTCAAATTTAAGGGAAGAACTTGATAAAAATATCAAGGAACTGGATAGGAAATTAAAGGACAAACTAGCGTGGCAGCAGGAGGTTTAGAAGACATTAGGATAGGCCAGAATCAGATGCAGGGAGACTTCTTATTATTAAGGGCAGAACTGGTGGGGACACAAACAGATATAGAGAACATAGCAGGCAACATGGAAGTCGTTCAACGGGAGAACACAGCTAAAAGACGATATGTGAGCAAAGGGTTAACAAAAAACTGCGTCACACTGGAAAATAAAGCCACAGAATTAGAAAAGAAAGTAAATAAAGAATTCGGTTCCATCAAAAAATTATATGGCAGGGACAATGACCAGCTATCTGAGATCCAAAGCATCAATAATGATAAGATAGCTGAAACCATCCGTGAACTAGCTGTTGTGAGGGCACAAATGGAAAAGATTTCAACAATGATTCAATAAATGACAGCATACACACAGTATCACATGGGGTAACCAATGTGAGCAATGCTAGAGATGTAAGGGAGGTTTCATCAATGGTGACACATGAATGTGACCTCCCCTCCGAAGGAATGTCGCTTTGACGTGGCAGAGGCGCTCAGTACCAGATCCAGACGGCCTACTAAGTGTCATTTTTGACTACAGGTAGGCAAGAGGTGAGGGGAAGCAAAGAACATTCCAAAACGGGTAGATGAGGCTTGGTAGTCTTGGTCGACGACTCATCTAGGAGAAGAGGACTCCCCCAGGGGATCCTACTACGGTATGTACGGGTTTGGCATACCCAGAGCCCCGAGCCATACTCTCGATTGGGTTCCTCTAAGAGGTGAGAGGGCACCTGCCAACGCCCAAGCAACTTTGGTCCACTTTTGTGTTTGACCTCCCACCTGATACCTCCCTGTACACAATCTGATGGATAACCTACGCGCGGGTTGTAGGAGGATGGGGAGACGCAAGGGATGACTGGGTTACCGGGTAAGTCCCAACCTCTGGTTATCATGTAGGATCTGTGTTCGTATCCACTGATAAAGGTCAGTCCCGGGGAGGGGCTGATGCACTCCTGAAGGCGATTGGGTCCCTCTGTCTATACATTGGGAGGTGAGACCCTAGGGTGAGCAAGATCTAGGCCAGGACAGTGGTGGATTATTAAAATTATGTTGTTGTTTAATGACGCTGTCAATTGCCAGGATCACATCAGCGTCGCCGGTGTGCCGGAATTTTGTCCCGCAGGAGTTCTTTTACATGCCAGTAAATCTACTGACATGGAGCTGTCGTTTTTAAGCACACTTAAAAACCATCGGCCTGGGCCGGGTTTGAACCCGCAACCTTGGGATCCATAGGCCAGCGTCTAACCAACTGAGCCACCCAGACCAACGACAATGGTGGAGGATTAAAGCTAAAGCTAAAACTCAAACCAAAAAAAAAAAAAAAAACAAGTAGAGTCTGTGTAAAGGAAGTAGCAGAGTCGAGTGGTCCGCGCTACTTAGTAATATCTAGAACTGAGGGAGATAAAATTTCTATCGGTGAGCCCATTTACTATTCAAAAGGGTTTGGATAACATTGCTGGTCCAGTAAAGTCATGCACTAGATCTCGCAATGGCATGCTCCTTGTTGAAGCACATTCAGCTACCCAGGCTGCTAAAATACTGAAAGCGAATATGCTAACAAGTTACCCTGTACGTGTTGAGATGCACAGAACCTCGAACTCCTCGCGCGGCGTGATAAACACCCGTGCATTAGAAGGAATATCAAATGAGGAGATTCAAGAAAATCTGACAGTACAAGGCGTCATTCACGTTTACCGGGTTAAACGTAAAGAAGGTAGTGAATTAAAGCCAACTAATACCCTGTTCCTGACCTTTAATCGGGTAGATCTCCCGCAAAGGATTAAGGCAGGGTATGAATCCATCGAAGTTAGACCTTTCATCCCGAACCCACTCAGACGTTTCAAGTGCCAATGCTTTGGACATACAAGCGAGCTTTGTAAGGGACTAGTAGCTACATGCCCTCAATGTGGAGATGAATTCCACGATGGCACATGTACTGCAGCTCCATCATGTGTGAACTGCAGAGGTGAACATCCATCTAGTTCCCGAGATTGCCCCCGTTTTGAAGAGGAAAGAGCGATCCAAGAGATACGGGTTAAAGAGAAGGTACCCTTCTCAGAAGCCCGGAAGCTCTTGCGTATACGCCAACCCTCTGTTCCCAGATCTGGAACATATAGGTCAGTTGCAGCTAAAGCGGTACCGAGCAGAGAGATTGCAACGCAGACCAGCGATTTCAACGAGGCAACTATTTCTGAAAAGACACTTGTTACCCGTAGTTCTATTCCGAAACCTTCAACATCAGCCCGTACATCTGTATCAACGTGTACAAAATCTGTTGGTGAAAAAATACAACTGTTAGATCACCAACGAAAATGTCAAACTCAACACAGAAGACTAGCAAACCTGTAATCTACAATGCTTCACTGATAAAGTTTAAGAGCTACACTAAGAATGATTTCCTCAAGGAAGTTAAGCCTGACCCCAGTACATCAAAGGGATATAAGATTCCAAGAAGATCTCCTCGAAGATCCTCTTCTGGGGAATCTTCAGGGGTGGACTCAGACTGGCGTCTTTCATCTTCGCCGGTCTCCATTAGCAACTGGTTCGAGACACTCGAACCCAAGTTCGCTATGGGAAAACGGACGTCCTCGGCAGAGGACATGGAGTTAGACCAATCTGCCCACACTGGGAGAACTCCAGTTGAAAAGAGGCGCGAAAAAGCGTCTGAGAAGAATGTCAGCCCAAGAGAGAAGAAAAGGGCTAAATTAGTTCGACAACCGCCTACTCCAAATTAATGGAGAGTTACCTTGGAATACCTGTTCCATATAGATATCAATATGGCTATCCTACAATGGAACAACCCTGTACAACCCTGGCAGACCTCTTGCAGGGATTCCAGGCAGGAATCCGCTCACCCGCTTGAGGATAGGCCACCCATTCATGGGTCCCTGTTGTGTGGTGACCTGGCGTCTATCTGTGTTACGTGCTCCATTCAATTCTCTGTAGCACATGTCCTTCTTGATTGTGCACGATATGCTCGTGAGCACCCACCAATCCCATGGCCTGGGTTTTACTCTGCCGTCAATTTTGGTTAACAACTCAGCAGCTATCAATACAGTGCTGCAGTTTGTTGCCCAAATTAGTTTTGGCAAGCAAGTTTAACTTGTATTTTATTTTGCAGCTTGTTTGGACTTTTAGGATGTTGTACCTTTTTATTTTATAATATTTTATAATATTTTTCCTATATTGTGTGAGTTGCTAATTTTATTCTTTGGCCCACCATGCATTTTAACTCCATACTCAGGGGTCTCCGTTTAGGGGATATGTGAATAGCGACCACAAGGTACCCAAGCTGAGCAGAACATTACTTCCACTTACTGGTGTTTTGGTCCTTACTGTAACTTTTCTATCTGACCTTACCTTGGTCATCTCTTGTTCTCTTCCGACCCCGATGCTATTAGGGTTCCCGAGGGCTAGGGAGTCTTTATTTTTTCAACCTCTCCATTTCTCTATAAAATATTAACCCCTAACATGCTGACCTGTCATGGCATGTAATACGTCCTCTGATTGGTAATCAGAGGATATGGTAGGTGAATTTATTTTGTTAATTCTCCCGGTCAGGTCGGTGAGACCCGTAAACCAACGACAGGTGTGGTCCTCCAGACATTCTGGGGGTTGTGGGAGAGCGATGAGACCGCCAAAACATAAAAATATGGTGCTCTCTAAAAAGCGGTTACTATACTGCTATTGCTCTATCAATATATTAAATATTGGAGAGCAAGAGGATTAATGACTTCATTGTCAGAAATCGAGCATTAGCTAACAAGAACATAATTTTAAAATGCCTTCTTGCATTTTTCTTTAGTCTTTCCTAATAATTCACCCAACTTCTTAATCTCTTCTGTATTGTTAGACTTTCTAATTCTCATTTTAATTATTTTTCTCAGTAATTTCAACAACCTACCTGGTGCCCATTAATCCCACCATAATTCTGTCTCTTTACAATCCAAAATAAAACGAGCCCATTTTCCATTTCCTCATATAATGGGCACTTCTGTGGGTCCATTCCCTGTTTCATTCCCCCTAATTTCATTGCTGCAGATCTAAACCATGCCCACTCTTCCCTTTCCAATTTATTACACACTTCAATATATTTTTCCCTACCCCTATCTTTCTTGATTTGTCTGTACAATAACAAGGTTCTCTTATCCCTAATGTTGCTAAATATCTCTTGTATATTGATATCCTCAATTCTCTGTCTGATCTCTTTCCAGAACTTTCCTTCTAAAACTTCTCTGTCCCTCCATACATTCCCCATTCCTATTTTCTCTATAATCTTTTGTATAGATAAAGCCCAACTATCAGGCACTAATGTTTTCTCTTGCATAATGATGCATTATTTCACTATATTTTGGTCTTCCAATGCTCTAACCTGATACCAAATTCACACTTAAAAATATATTTACATTGAATGGAAAGAGACTTTTAACTAACCCTATGAACAACTTTTTCTTCTGAACATAAATAAATTAATGAATAAATTTTGCAAGATAAAAGTAATTAGAGCCTTACCTGGCATGCTGTAAAACTAGAAAAATCGCACAGTCTGACTCAAAGTAAGCATGAAGTTTCACCATATATGGCACATTCTGTGGTGTAATGGAGCACTGATGTTCATTAACTGGGCAAGGTGATTTGTGCAACACCTTCATGATATAGCATCGATCTTCAAGCGTGTTTAATACTAACATTACTGTATCTAAAACTCCAAGCACCTTGTAGTAATTAAGTTCTGCTAGAGGACGATGAAGCTGCACACTCCAGGTTTGCTGCAAAATAAAGTGTTGTGTTACTGTATAGGAAACCCAGAAAATGGTCCTATGAATGTTAACTTCACCATTTACTTTGGACACTTTGAGCTAAGAACTACTGGTCGCGCAGTGATAACCAGAGCCTGAATTTTAATGACTTATCTTTTAACTAGTAAACCATGAAAGTTGCACCCTAGTGCAGATATTCTGATCATGATTCCTACATTATAAAAATGGCACTTTTTATGGGTTTTTTGGGGGATCATTTTTCTCTAATTTTGGTTTTTAGGTCATCTTAAGATTTAAAATCATTATTTGGTCATTTATTTGTCCTTCTATGGTTATTTTACCCCAATTAGTATTTTTAGGGCAATTTTTTTCTAATTTAAAATAATTTTCTCTTTTTTTGCCAGTTTGTGTTTCTTGCATTATATAGTTTTTCTGGTTTACTTACATTGAATGTTATCGGAACTCTACTAAAACACATAATACACATAATAATTATATCAACCAGATTATTCACCATTCACAGCCTCACTGACACTGAGAATTCAAGTGCAGTTGCTTTGTCCACCCCTTACCCATTGTTAACCATACTTCAGAATGCAGGCAAGAGTTGTAATTGTCACTGAAGCAGGTATTTTTATGCTACAGCACGAAAATTCACTGTTGCCTGCCTTAATGAAAGCTCCAGCATGAGAAGACTGCTGTTCTCACTGTTTACTGTCAGTGACTGAATAGTGGGACAATTGCAGTTTTATTTTTAGCCTGCTTTCTTAGAATTGAAACAATTTACTCTCATAAGTGACATCACTGACCAGCAAAATATTAGACTGCAATTACAAGTTTCTGTGTCTGGTTGTTCAGTTCATCAGGTGTGAATATACCTAAATTTGTGCTATATATTGGTGATTCTATTTATGCAACTTTTGTTTGGAGTGTATACAGGATTCCTAAGTTAAAACCATCTAAACTGTTCATATTACACAAATTGTTTCTGAATTCAGTAAGGATATTTTTCTTTTCTGTAAAATGTGTGACGTAAAGGTGGCAGCAGATATAAGATTTACTGTACAGCAACATATCAGCTGTGACAAGCATGTAGTTTAAAATAATAATAATAAGAAAACATCCCTACTGTTGTTCACACAAAAAGTATCAACAACTGAAGGGGAAGATAAATCCCCAGCATTTTGAACAGACCTGTGTGAAGGTCTTGTTTCTGCAAACATTCCTGCGCGGAAGCTGACCAATTTTTAGCTGAGAGATTTCTTGGAAAAGTATACAACCTGTAATATTCCAGGTGGGTCTATACTGAGATAAAACTATATACCTAACAGCTATAACAATGTAATATGAGCATGACTTTGTAAAAAGAAAATTTTTGTCTCCATTGATGAAACCAGTGTTGTGGAGGGCTGCTACATTGCCAATGAAACTGTGGGTACACTAGAGACTGATAAGTAGGGCTAGGAAGTTCATGCATTTGCATGTTTTTTCATAGGGGTTAAAAATGTATGCTTTTACATTATGTGCACAACTACTAAGCCAAGACATCAAGGAAGCTTTCTATAGAAAGGAGGATACCTTAGCAGTGTTCATTGATTTTAAATCAGCATATGACTCAGTCTGGAGAAACAAATTAATTGAGAAGTTGCAATCAATAGGTGTGAAAAGTAACATGCTTAAATGGATAACTCAGTTTATTTCACAAAGATTTTGTGCCACAAAATATAATACATACATTTCCAAATATAAACAAACACACCGAGGACTTCCACAAGGTGCTGTTCTGAGCACAACACTCTTTAACATATATATAAATGACCTTCCATCAATAATAAAAACTTTAGAAACCAAAATTGCTTTATTTGCTGACGATGTAGTCATTTGGACTTCAGGCTCTCCAAAAAAACCTGAATTAATTAAAGACAGAATACAAACAGCCCTAAACAAAGTACATGAATGGAGCTCCAAAAACCTCATGAGTATCAATGTGGAAAAAAAAATTATGAATTATTTACACTAAAATACAAACCAGTTAATATTAACATAAATTATAATGGTAAACCACTCAAAGCAGTTGATGATGCCAAATACTTAGGCATCATTTTTGACAGAAAGCTAAGTTGGAAAAAACATATAACAAACATCTCAGAAAATGTTTGAAAAGAAACTGCAAATCCTGAAAAGGTTAGCTGGTGCTAAATGGGGCTGCTCAAGGAGAGTCCTTAACACAACATACAAAATGTATGTTAAACCAAACCTCTTGTACTGTTCTGAAGCTTTAATAACAGCAGCAAATGCTAACATCAATAAACTTGAAGAAATACAAAATCAGGCTCTTCGCCTAATCACTGGAGCAGTTAAATCCACACCTATTGATGCCATGCTTGCGTTAACACGGACCCCATCAATAACAACAAAAATAGAAGAACAAGCATTGCTCCAACACGAGAAAATGTTACGACTGCCAAACTCTAAATGGACAGAAGAGAACCTCCCCCCTTCAATCCTTAAAACTCATAGTAGTTTCCTAGAAAAGGTAACACAGATTAAATCCAAATTGAACATTCCTAACTACAGAGAAAATCTACTTATAAGAGAAAATCCATTGGAATTATTGCAACCTACCTTCAATTTGGAATTAATAGAGGAAATAAGTAAATCAGACATACCAAAAGAAATACAAAAACTTCTAGCTCTGGAAACAATCAATACTAGGTATCCCACAGAAGAATGGCTGCACATATATACTGATGGATCCTCCAAGAAAAACCTTACTGGAGCTGGAGTTACGCGTTCACATTTTTCCTTTTATCATTCTGTTGGCAGAGACACAACAAATTATGATGGAGAAATAGAGGCTATACACATTGCTCTCCGACAATTATTAAATCTTCCCTTAAATAAATTTAACAAGGCAGTAATTCTTTCAGATTCTAAAGCTGCAATTCAGGGAATATGTTCAAATACTACAAAGAAGTCAACAAAAATTAGAGAATGCTACAAAATGTTAACACAACTCCAAAAAGTTAATAAGACTGTTCACCTCCAATGGATTCCAGCACACTGTGGAGTCATGGGGAACGAAGCTGCAGACTCACTTGCAAAGAAAGGCACAACAATAAAACAAAAGTCTAAATTCAATTTCTCATATTCCTCAATAAAACGCTTGATCATTAAAAAATTTTCTCATTCATACCTACAAGAAATAGAAACAAATGCCAGAGATAAAAAATGGATTACATTACTTTCCAACCCAGATTTAATCCACCAGAGACCAAGAAAAACAGCGGTTGCAGCCTTCCGACTACTGACAAATCACGACTGCTTAGCAAGTCATCTCTATAGAATAGGTATCTCAGCTTCACCAATATGTGTCCTGTGTAACGATCCAGCAGAAATGAACGAAGACCACTTGAAGACCTGTGAAGCATTAAGATCAGAAGAAACTACAGTTCAAAAGTATTGGAAAGCACGAAAGCTAATGGCTTCATTGCCAGATGCAAGGCACTAGAAAACAACAACAACAACAACATTATGTGCACAATCACAAGGCGCAGTGCTCATCACAACACTTTTTAATATATTTATTAACGATCTGCCACAATAAATAAAAGAATCAGGTATGAAGTGTGCACTATTTGCTGATGACTTAGTAATGTGGACTTCAAAACCAAAAAGCAAAAGTACAGAACTAGAAAAAACCATGCAACAATCCTTAACCAACTTACAAAGGTGGACCAAAAAAATTTAATGCCTGTTAATACAACCAAATCAAACTACCAAATCTTTTCACTAAGAAAAAAACCACTAAAAATAAAGCTAAATTTTGAGGGTCAACAATTACCAGAAACAAAGGAAGCAAAGTATTTAGGAGTTACATTTGATACCAAACTTACATGGACCAAACAAAGAGAAAATGTAATACAAAGAGCAGAGAGGTGCCTTTCACTTTTAAAACGTCTAACAGGAATGAAGTGGAGATGTTCCAGAGCAACTCTTAACACAACATACAATGTATATATAAAGCCATTATTTACTTACTGCAGCGAAGTTCTTGTAACAGCAAACACAAAAAAAATTCAAATCTTTCAAAACCAAAGTCTGAGATTAATTACAGGTGCTATCAAAACCACACCAATAGCAGCTATGGAAATACTAACCAACCAATACCCCATTGAATATGAAATAGAAAAAGTGGCTCTTATTCAACACGAAAAGTTGATTAGACTCCCATTCAATACATGGCACAAGAGAAATTTTACACATACACTAAAGACTCAGGAGAGCTTTCTTTCCAAAATTCAAGACATCAGAAAGAATGTACACCCTCCTAATTCAAAGGAAAACTTTATATCGAAAGTCAATCCGACACATACATTAGACATCACATATTATTTACACCTGACAGAAGAAGTTAAGAAAAGTGATACTCCAACTAGTGTTCTAAAATTATTGGCATTAGAGACAATCCATACTAGATTTCCAGAACACGAATGGCTCCATATTTATACTGATGGATCATTGATATCAAACCAAGATGGAGCAGGTGCTGGAGTCACATGTCACCTCTTTTCCTATTACAAATCTTTAAGTTATGGAACTACTAACTTTGATGGAGAAATTGAAGCAATTCGAATGGCCCTACAAAATTTTTTGTACAGAATTTCACATTTTCAGCAAGCAATTATTCTCTCAGATTCCAGGGCAGCAATTATAGCAATTACTTCCAAGTTGTCACCAAAAAGCCAAACAATTATAGAATGTTGGAAAATCCTTAACCATCTAACAGCACTTCAAAAACACCTAGTCTTCCAATGGATGCCAGCTCACTGTGGACTGAGTGGTAATGAGAAAGCTGATTTTCTTGCAAAAAAGGGTACCAGCGGTGCACAAAAATCTGTAGTTAATCTACCATTTTATGCAGCTAAAAGATTAGTCAACTCTGAATTCAAAAAAATTATTGCAAAATATTATTATGAAAAATCAAAAAGTAAAAGATGGGAACTACCAAACATTCAAACAGTAATTCCAGAGTATCCTCGAAAAACGGCAGTTGTAACCTTCAGGTTGATTACAGGACATGATTGTCTGGCAAAACATTTAAACAGAATTGGGATATATTCTTCACCACTCTGTGCTCTATGTGATCTGCAAGAGGAAATGGACCAAGACCACCTTCAAATATCCCCGGCCACTTCTAGTGCCCCATCCATCAGTGAAAAATATTGGAGAGCAAGAGGATTAATGACTTCATTATCAGAAATCCAGCATTAGCTAACAACATTATGTGCACGAATTATGGAATTTTCAGTTATTTGGACATGATTTTATGGTGCATATAACTGCATATTTTCTTGATTTTTGATAAATGCATATTATTTCAATATTATAGCCCCTATATTGCATATTTTAATGATTTTATGGTTTTTTATTATTGTTTTCCATCTGGATAGTATTTTTCATATTGGTAATATTGCACATGATGATACAACTCACGAAGATTTCAATATTATAGCCCCTATATTGCACATTTTAATTACTTTTATGGTTTTTTATTATTTTTTCCATCTGTATAATATTTTTCACATTGGTAATATTGCACATGATGATGCAACTTGCGAGGTGGCGAGAACTAATGCTGAGTCATGTTGTCATGCAGTGAATCCCCTGTTTCCATCCTTTCATTATATGTATGTTCGTAGAAAATAATCAGTGCGTTATCTGAGAGGTTTATTATAGCAAAGATAAAGTGGAGGTCAACGGTTTGAGCAGCACCATTATAGCAACGCTTGCCTGCCCACCAGTAGTTGTGTTGCGGTCTTCAAACGTAACAGTGTTGTGAACTGGTTCCCATCAAATTAAATCATGCATACAAAATGTTAAAAAGCTCTTCAAATGCCGAAAGTAAAACCAACTTCGAGTGCTACATTAATTAATTTACAGAACGAGTTTTCGGGTGATTTAATATCTACAGATAACAGGGCATTATTTCTGGAGCGTGTGAGAAAAATGTCGGGAGTGAGAAAAGATTTCAAATAGTTCAGCACATAAACACAACAAAACATAAGGAGAATTTAATCAGAAAACTCGCAAAGAACCAGTTCAAAAACAGCTAGTAGAGTGTTTAGGAAGTAGGGTTACTGAATTTTCCTATGACTTGTGCCAAGGATTTTTAGCTACTGATATTCCCTTGTTCAAAATTAATAATCCAACATTTAAAAACTTTATTGCCAAGTACACTCGACAACATGTGCCTGAAGAAAGTGCACTGCGTAAGACTTAAGTAGGACATTGTTACAATAACGTATTGTCAAATATACAAAATGAATTAGCGGATCAGATTGTGTGGTTGTCTGTTGATGAAACCTCTGATTCTGAGCGCCATTCTATTGCTAATATAATCGGGGTGCTTTAAATAATGAAGAAAATACTACACCTTATTGTCGGCCACTGACAATATAACTGTGACCCAGTTTGTGATGGACTCTTTGAAATTACTATGGCCATGTGGAATCAAATATGACCGGTTACTTTTATTTGTTACTGATGCACGTCCTTATATGGTAAAATCAGGACAAACTCTGAAAGGTATTTTTCCTAACTTAATTCATATAACTTGTTTGGCACACACTCTTCATTGCATTTCTGAGACAATACCTTATTCTTTCCCGTTGGTAGACAGATTTGTGTCCAGTACAAAGAGAATTTTTGTTAAATCTCCTAAAAGATTTAAGTTGCTTAGATCAAGAGGCACCTAATATCCGACTTCCTCTTGCACCAGTGTTAACTCGATGGGGAACATGGGTCAATGCAGTTTTATATTATGCTGAGCACATAGAAATAGTCGAAGAGGTTGTCAATTCATTGGACTCCAAAGATGCTTCATCAGTAGAAACTCTGCAAAATATTCTATCAGGCACTGGGTTAAAAGGGGATCTTAGTTTCATATCTGCCCATTTTTCTTCCTTACCAACAGCCATAACGGCATTGGAAGCTGGTCTCCTTTGCATGAATCACTTACTGTCTTTGAAAAAACAATATGTGATCTAAGTTTGGTTCCTGGTAGCATAGGACCAAAAGTGAAAGAGAAAGTGAATTATGTAATTTCAAAACATTTTGGTTATAAACAGATGTGCGATATTCGAGACATCCTCGAAAGAAAACCATCTGCCACACCAAGAGACTTGACTCTCTCTGTGAAGCAGATAACATCATTTAAATATGCCCCGATAACATCTTGTGACGTGGAGAGAAGTTTTTCACGTTACAAAAGTGTTTTTCGAGACAACAGGCGACGTTTTACAGTTGAAAATTTGTGCAAAGTGTTTGTTGTGAACTGCAATTTAGCAGTTAACACTAGCAGCGGGACCACTTCTGCTTCAGGCTCTAAGGAATAAGGTAACTTACTTATACTAACTCGTCTTGTCTACTGCAAAGGGACATTAACTGTTTTAATTAAATAGTGCATATTTCTTGGCATATTTTCAAGTTTTTAAGAGCATATTTCAGTGTTTTTTAGGGCATGAACTTCCGAGCCCTACTGATAAGGCTATTGAAATATTCTTGCTCATGACAGAAGTCTTGGAATCTGTTAACTAGTCGACAATATGTTGCCTCCTTGAAAAATCAATGACGCTTAAGTGAGGGCATAAGACACACTGATGTTTTGCTCTTTGTGACTGCCTTACACAGTAAAAGCTGCCAATGCAATCAAAAGATTTTATCCAATACACATGTGACTTGTTTAGCTCACACTTTTCATAGAGTGGCTGAAGAAGTCAGAGCAAATTTCCCTGAAGTTGACAAACTGCTGTCACACATCAAGAAGATATTTTTAAAGCTCCATCAGACAAATTTTCAGATCTTAAGTTCCGGACATTCCATTGCCACTGCAGCCATCATCATCAACTGGTGGGGCACATTTGATTCCTGTGTGTACCATTGTGACCACTTCCAAACAGTGAAGGATGTGGTCGATTCCCTCAAAGAAGCCAAGGCTATTCAAGCTAACCAAGAACTGTTTTCAAAGACCAAAATGATGGGGCAAATAACATATATTAACACAAATTTTGGCTTGTTATCTTACACTATTGCACATCTTCAAGAGAAGGGTGTAGCAGTGGAAAACATGACTGATATAGCCAGAACCAGTGCAGGTGCATTAAAAAATGTTTACAGTGATATTAAGGTGTTGGTATCAAACTGAAATGAGTTATTGACAAAAACTCAGGCTATAACATTTTGTGCTCCATCTCTTGGGTCTTAATGGGTGGGGGGGGGGGGGGGGGGGGAGGTTTTAGCCTATCTGGCATTTAAGAGGAACTTAGTGTTTTTGTGCACTTTAAATATACTCCCATTGCATCTGTAGATGTTGAAAGAAGTCTTTCAATGTACCACAGTGTACTGAGAGACAATCGACGTTTGTTCTACTTGAACAATCTCAGATGACATCTCAGTCATCTACTGTAATGCACAATGAGGTAAGCTGCATATCATAATATTAAATAGATACATAATTTTTCATTGTTTCCATTGAATAATGTATTCAGTTATCTAACAGTAGATTTTCCCCTTTCATCTTACAAGAACTGTTCCCCACACACACACACACACACACACCCATGCATTCACATTGCATAAATCAAGGGACTGAAGTTAACAACAAATTGTCTTCATCTCTAAATTTTTTCATTCTTGTTACAATTTTAACTTAAATATAGAAATATGGTGACCGCCTCCGTAGCGCAATTGGTAGCATGCTTGCCTCTGGTGCAGAGGACCCGGGTTCAATCCCCAGTACCAGAATGGGGATTTTTCCCTCACTGGGAGGTTTGGCACAGGGGTGCACTCAGCCTCGTTAGGTCCCCGGGGGGACCAATTGAGGAGTTACTTGATGGAGAAGTTGCAAAGGCCGCATAACTGGCCAGAACGGCTCAGGGCGCTGACCATGTCCGACCCTGCAGTACTGCACCCCACTAATGACGCCTGTAGTGGGCAGAGATGGGGGACACAGCGGCTGAGTGGCAAGCCTTGGCCCTTCATGGGTTATTATGCTAGGGGTTTAGAGAAATACGGTGCTTCAATTTAATTGTATGTAATTCCAGGCCTGTAATTCGTTCAACAAGATATATATAGAACAGGCAAAAATCTGACAGACTAGTATTTCCATGAAAACTTTCGGGTCATTTTGTGCACCTTTAGGGTCATTTTATGGTATTTTTTTTCACATTTTGTAGTATTTTAGACCATAAAAATCTGGGCCATGATAACCTATTAAATGGAAGGAGAGATGGGATGGGATACGGATAGGATATGGGATGGGATGGGGAATGGGATATAGGTTGAGATGGGATATGGGATGTGATGGGATATGAGGATGGGCTTAGATGGGAAATGGGAGGGGATATGGGACAGGATGGGGAATGGAATGCGATGGGATGGGATGGGATGGGATGGGATGGGATGGGATGGGATGGGATGGGATGGGATGGGATGGGATGGGATGGGATGGGATGGGATGGGATGGGATGGGATGGGATGGGATGGGATGGGATGGGATGGGATGGGATGGGATGGGATGGGATGGGATGGGATGGGATGGGATGGGATGGGATGGGATGGGATGGGATGGGATGGGATGGGATGGGATGGGATGGGATGGGATGGGATGGGATGGGATGGGATGGGATGGGATGGGATGGGATGGGATGGGATGGGATGGGATGGGATGGGATGGGATGGGATGGGATGGGATGGGATGGGATGGGATGGGATGGGATGGGATGGGATGGGATGGGATGGGATGGGATGGGATGGGATGGGATGGGATGGGATGGGATGGGATGGGATGGGATGGGATGGGATGGGATGGGATGGGATGGGATGGGATGGGATGGGATGGGATGGGATGGGATGGGATGGGATGGGATGGGATGGGATGGGATGGGATGGGATGGGATGGGATGGGATGGGATGGGATGGGATGGGATGGGATGGGATGGGATGGGATGGGATGGGATGGGATGGGATGGGATGGGATGGGATGGGATGGGATGGGATGGGATGGGATGGGATGGGATGGGATGGGATGGGATGGGATGGGATGGGATGGGATGGGATGGGATGGGATGGGATGGGATGGGATGGGATGGGATGGGATGGGATGGGATGGGATGGGATGGGATGGGATGGGATGGGATGGGATGGGATGGGATGGGATGGGATGGGATGGGATGGGATGGGATGGGATGGGATGGGATGGGATGGGATGGGATGGGATGGGATGGGATGGGATGGGATGGGATGGGATGGGATGGGATGGGATGGGATGGGATGGGATGGGATGGGATGGGATGGGATGGGATGGGATGGGATGGGATGGGATGGGATGGGATGGGATGGGATGGGATGGGATGGGATGGGATGGGATGGGATGGGATGGGATGGGATGGGATGGGATGGGATGGGATGGGATGGGATGGGATGGGATGGGATGGGATGGGATGGGATGGGATGGGATGGGATGGGATGGGATGGGATGGGATGGGATGGGATGGGATGGGAATGGTATATGGAATGGGCTGAGGAATGTGATGGGGAACGGAATGGGGTGGAGAATGTGATGGGATGGAGAATGTGACGTAATGGGGAATGTGATTGGATGGGATAGGGATGGGGAATGGAATGGGATGGGGAATAGGATGGGAATGGAAAGCAGAATGGGATGGGAAATGGGATGGAATGGGAATGGGATGGAGATGCAGAATGGGATGGGGAATTGGATGGGATAGGGATGGGGAATGGGATGGGAAATGGGATGGAGATGCAGAATGGAATGAGAATGGGATGGTATGGGGATGGGGAATGGGAATAGGATGGGGGATGGGGAATGGGTTGGGAAATGGGATGGGAAATGGGATGGAGATGCAGAATGGTATGGGATGGAGAAGGGAATAGGATGGGGGATGGGGAATGGGAATAGGATAGGGAATGGGATGGGCAATGGAAATGGGATGGGCAATGAGAATGGGATGGGCAATGCGAATGGGATGGGCAATGGGGATGGGATGGGGAATGGGATGCAGAATGGGAAATGGGATGGGGAATGGCATGGGAATAGGATGGGTAATAGGATAGGGATGGGAATGGGATAAGGGATGGAAAATGGGATGGGATGGAATTGGATGAATGGATATACACACGTTAATTTTCATTTGTGCCTTCGCTTTCCAATTTATGGCATCACTCTTTGAAGCCAGTCTAGGTTACCTAGGAATGCACTTCCGCTTTGTGCCATCTAACGATGTATGGTTGTGGTATTTCCATCAGCATCGGTACCTGAATCAATGGTTGGTGTCAGGTGCACTCTTTAGAGTATTTTTCACTAGGAGCTGCCCCCTAGCAACTACTTGCAGAATTTACAGAACTATACCATGAGTGTTCCTTGAACCTGTCTGCGTGATATGGAAACAGGTCTTCAAAGCTTTGAGTGTGATGCAGCATATCATTGCTAGTAGAGGGCAACATGAAGCTGACTATACTCTACCTTGCTTACATGTTGGAATGCTACTTTTGAACCGGATTGCTAAATGAAGGAGGAACTCAGTACAATATGAACTGCACTGATGATTTTTCAGACAGGTATGAGTAATTCCAAGAGAAACCTCACACAATTATAAAATAAATGTTAAATGTTCACCACAACCTTTTTATGGTATTTTATTACGGCATAATGTACATAAATGACACATAGGTATTTTGTGTCTTTGAGATGCCTAACCAAAAATAAGTTCATTCCTTACTTTCAAAAATGTCTCAGTGTGGAAGAAGATCAAACGCTTCATTCAAAATGCCCCCTTCTAAACAATGCTGAAATTTTTAATATTTTTTTCATGTATGGTTCTGTTTTACCAAAGGAGATCTTACCCATTAAGTCTTCCATGCAACACATATTCATTGAAATATCTTCAGATGTTACCACACTAAATGCTTTTAAAGCTGTCAAAAAGTCTTCCAATAAACTGCTGGAAGCAACTAGTGCTGTGTGCTCTATAGGACACTTTGTGAACAAGCATTGGCCTCGATAGCTGAACCAAGTATAAATGTACTACCTATATCTAACTCTTTGTAAGTAGTTCTTAGCTCATTTTATTCTGTATAAGATAATAATCTGAATGAATCATCCTGTTAATGCTGATGTTGCTCTGTAAATAATCCCTAGCTTCTTTAGTGACAAATCATTGTTAATTATATTTGATGCCTTTGTGAAAATTATGTATATGTATATGTATAGAACAATCTGACAAAAGATGCCATTCATTGCTAATTATATTACAACCAAATTATAATTATATTATAACTAAACAGTAGGACGTGGCAGGAAAAGTCTAGTGAAGGTTTAAAACAAAGTTCAATTTATATCTGTAAATATACATTATGTAAGTCTTATAATTAGACTTGATTAGTTTTGATTTACTTTCTCCATTAGCCTGTTTTTTTTCCCTATATATGTGTTTTATATGCTATTCTGTATATTTATTGACACGACTGTACATTTCAATTGAATGTTCAATGTTCACCGGCCTCCATGGCTACTTGTGAACTCGCTGAATGTAATCCAATCCAATCTAATCTAACCTGACCCAAGCTAAACAGCCTGTTGAATATCACAAGTTTCATTATGTGTGTTTTAAAAAATAAAATATATATCATATTTTAATGTAGTTATAGTATAAAGTGCCCATATTTTATAATAAAACTATAACTGAGACTTTTCTAATAAGTTTATATTTTAAATTTTGATGCTAAATGTATAATGGACAACTATAAGGTCAAAATTTACATCTTTAGCATTGTTGTTTACAAGCATATTTGTGTATGTATGTTACCCTATACCAGGGGAAAACAGGTATCGCTGCTGTGACGTAAGTTCACTGAGCTCGCATGCTCCCATCGATGGCCAGTTGAACGTGTGACGTCACAGCAGGAAAGAGGAAATGGCATACGGTACATCGTAATTTTAATGCTGACTGTTTCAACTACGGAATAGACACAGATTATAAATAATTACATTTCGGCTTTATGCCATATATATATGAGCTAGAGGAGAGCTATACAGAACTATTAGGTAGACATATTCCGACATTTGCTGTTTCGCTTTTCTTTAACTAGTTTGTCAATGTTAGGGATAATGAACAGTACATTTGTAACCGAAGACTACATGTTAGATTGTGATCTGACAATATGCTTCGGGATTTTGACTTAGAAAGGTTCATAACAGAAAGAATTGTTCGCACACATACGTGGAACCAAACATACATAATACCCGTGCAACAAGTGCATATAACCTCAGAAATCTGGTTTAAGAAACATTGTTATAAAAATCAGCCAAGTCTTCCTTGTGTTTATATTTGTCTGAAGCGCACTGTAAATTTATCAATTCAATTTGCTGCCTGCTAGAAACATTGTTAACATCCAATGAATACGGGGTGACAATGTTTCTACACTTTGAAGCCTGGTCTCAAACTGGTGTGAAACACGGGGAACTGAACACAAACACAAAACCACTACACACAACACTACACAACGTCAACAAAAACACAAAATAAAAGCAAAATTCGCACTAACGCAGTTGAGATTCCTCACACAACAAATAAAGAACCTCAGACTAGGCTGAAGAGGGTTCTCCCTAAACATGCCCAAATAACATTTTTCATATTCATTCAGTTTCGTGCAAGTAGCGCCGCTGATCTATGCAGCATAGCAATACACCGCTCTTGCCTGACGTCCCACGACTGTACAAGCTGGCTCTTCGTTTAAATGCGTCACACGGCCCGAAGTTGTCTTCCCCTGCCCTATACTATACCCCATAACCCATGAAATTTGAACTACTTGCTATTAAACTTGGTTATAGACACATTAGGGGCCAGTAAAATGATAAGGGAGTAGGTACATATGTGGTATCTTTATTATTTCTCCAAAGGGAGCTTAATGGCAGGGTATGAAATCAAATATCTCCATCATTCTTGGTTTCTGAAATCATATAACAGGCACTTACAACTTTTAAGGTATCGATTGTTTATTACGACTTTAAGGACTCTCAGCCAAGAATAATATTAATATTTCAAGCTTTTGGTCATCCTAGCTTAGCAGCCCCTCAGAGAATTAAAAATCATGCTTTTCCAGGACCAAATTTATACTATACTAAATAGGTAGATATCTGATACTGTAGCATTCACCTGACTTTCTCTATGAATGACAAATTTACATATATTTGTTATACTATTCACTAAAAAGTGGTGTTCCTACCCATGTCTGTCCTATTATATCTAGAAATGATTTCAAATTAAGAAATATACTACTAGTTTGATGTGCTGCATTCTCTTGACTTTTTCTACAAATGAAAAATATATATTATACTCTTCATATAAAAACAATGTTTCTATCCAAGGTATATCCTATGGTATATTCTTATCTAGGAATCATTTTTTCATATGTTTCTTCTTTTTAGAAGATAGAGGACAGTGGTGTAATTTAATCTTGGAGGAGGAACTGAGTCAATTAGTGACTTTTATACACCACTAATAACCGGAAGTGTGTTTTGGAGATCAATTGCCTCCATTTTCAACCTATGTTTGACTGCTTATTTGACTGCTTATTTGTTGTTGATATTGGTGTAGGTGTTTTATTGCTCTCTTGTGTGGTTCCAACAACTCACTGAAAAAGAATCTTTCAGTAGAATTTCAGAATTCAAAACTATATTTGCTTTTCCAAATGTATACTGATCCCCAAGTGGTCAGTTCCTGTTGCTTTGTTAACTGTTTTAAGAGCACAGGAGTGGGATTTAAATAATTATTTTTTGTCCAGAAATGAGCAGTCACTGCTGATAACTGTTTATATTTTAACTGCCTGAAGTGTTTCTTTGCTATAATTTTCAAATTTTTCTTTGCTTCCCATATGTACAACTGTACACAGTTCCTGCATTCAATTTTACAGGTGTCAGATATTTTGCATGGGGACTAGGTGTCATTTGTTCTTGAATTCAATATGTTTTTCAAAGAAAAATCTATTGGTGTTAACTGATGTGTTTTTTTAAGACAATGTTGAAGCAGTCAAAGGTATTTTGTATTGTCCTTAGAAAATACTGAATTTATATACCAAGCTTGGTATTTACCCAGCATTTCATAGTTTTATCTCTCTCTCTCTCTCTCTCTCTCTCTCTCTCTCTCTCTCTCATGCATATGCATGAACCACAGAGACAAGATGGCCAAAAGTTTAGTAGTAATATTATACTTGGGTGAAGCCATAGGTATAATAAAAAAGAAGGTAAAAAGTACAATATATATTGTATAATATATATTATTAGTAATAATAACACTGTATGTGATAATAATCTGTCAGAGTATTTTATTTCCCAGAAGTTTTGTTATTTACCACAGATACTTACTGACCAAAGTGACACCTCAGGAGATTTTGATGCAAGGTGTTCACTATATAACTTCTCTGCATGAAGAAGATAATATGATGTCTTCTCCCTTACTAATTGCTTTTGTTTGTGATTGCTGTCACCTGTAGTAATAAAAGTGTAATAAATGAATAATCAAAGGTCAACATTAAGCCAGTATTAACAGTAAACTAACAATGTCTCAAACTAATGTACAAAATTTTAAACTGTATTAGTTTAGCCCCCTTAACTTCCATGGTCATATCTGGGCCTTGGTTTGAGAAACAGCTGATGGTGTTACAACTTGCTGAGATGTAGGTTTTTAAAAGTTGATGTTCACTTTTACATGAAACACACTCACATTCACTCCAGCACACATCCAGGTTCTGTGGATGGTAGGAAATGATTCCAGTAAAGGAAAAATTCCACCACCACAGCCAGATACCAAACCCTCCATGCTGAGCAACCAGAATACTAACCACTACATCATAGAGGCAAGCAAAAGGACTAAAGACTTCATTGTCAGAAATCCAGCATTAACCAACAACAACATTATAGAGACACTGTACATACCTTTGATAAAGTCTGTCTATTGTATATATTATGTAATAGAACTATATCAGAATTTTCTGGATAAATAACTGATGTTAATGCAAACTCATAAAATGGGCTACCCTGAGCCAAATATTGCATTTTTACTTTCTCTACTGGTAAGTAGGGGGAGTATTGTATTCCACCCAAAAATTTTATGTCGAGATTTCACCGGAAATATATGTTTTGAGACACTCTGAATAAAAAAAAGGCATTTTTAGAAATGGTCTGTGTGCGTGTGTGTGCGTGTGTGTGTGTGTGTGTGTGTGTGTGTGTGTGTGTGTGTGTGTGTGTGTGTGTGTGTGTGTGTGTGTGTGTGTGTGTGTGTGTGTGTGTGTGTGTGTGTGTGTGTGTGTGTGTGTGTGTGTGTGTGTGTGTGTGTGTGTGTGTGTGTGTGTGTGTGTGTGTGTGTGTGTGTGTGTGTGTGTGTGTGTGTGTGTGTGTGTGTGTGTGTGTGTGTGTGTGTGTGTGTGTGTGTGTGTGTGTGTGTGTGTGTGTGTGTGTGTGTGTGTGTGTGTGTGTGTGTGTGTGTGTGTGTGTGTGTGTGTGTGTGTGTGTGTGTGTGTGTGTGTGTGTGTGTGTGTGTGTGTGTGTGTGTGTGTGTGTGTGTGTGTGTGTGTGTGTGTGTGTGTGTGTGTGTGTGTGTGTGTGTGTGTGTGTGTGTGTGTGTGTGTGTGTGTGTGTGTGTGTGTGTGTGTGTGTGTGTGTGTGTGTGTGTGTGTGTGTGTGTGTGTGTGTGTGTGTGTGTGTGTGTGTGTGTGTGTGTGTGTGTGTGTGTGTGTGTGTGTGTGTGTGTGTGTGTGTGTGTGTGTGTGTGTGTGTGTGTGTGTGTGTGTGTGTGTGTGTGTGTGTGTGTGTGTGTGTGTGTGTGTGTGTGTGTGTGTGTGTGTGTGTGTGTGTGTGTGTGTGTGTGTGTGTGTGTGTGTGTGTGTGTGTGTGTGTGTGTGTGTGTGTGTGTGTGTGTGTGTGTGTGTGTGTGTGTGTGTGTGTGTGTGTGTGTGTGTGTGTGTGTGTGTGTGTGTGTGTGTGTGTGTGTGTGTGTGTGTGTGTGTGTGTGTGTGTGTGTGTGTGTGTGTGTGTGTGTGTGTGTGTGTGTGTGTGTGTGTGTGTGTGTGTGTGTGTGTGTGTGTGTGTGTGTGTGTGTGTGTGTGTGTGTGTGTGTGTGTGTGTGTGTGTGTGTGTGTGTGTGTGTGTGTGTGTGTGTGTGTGTGTGTGTGTGTGTGTGTGTGTGTGTGTGTGTGTGTGTGTGTGTGTGTGTGTGTGTGTGTGTGTGTGTGTGTGTGTGTGTGTGTGTGTGTGTGTGTGTGTGTGTGTGTGTGTGTGTGTGTGTGTGTGTGTGTGTGTGTGTGTGTGTGTGTGTGTGTGTGTGTGTGTGTGTGTGTGTGTGTGTGTGTGTGTGTGTGTGTGTGTGTGTGTGTGTGTGTGTGTGTGTGTGTGTGTGTGTGTGTGTGTGTGTGTGTGTGTGTGTGTGTGTGTGTGTGTGTGTGTGTGTGTGTGTGTGTGTGTGTGTGTGTGTGTGTGTGTGTGTGTGTGTGTGTGTGTGTGTGTGTGTGTGTGTGTGTGTGTGTGTGTGTGTGTGTGTGTGTGTGTGTGTGTGTGTGTGTGTGTGTGTGTGTGTGTGTGTGTGTGTGTGTGTGTGTGTGTGTGTGTGTGTGTGTGTGTGTGTGTGTGTGTGTGTGTGTGTGTGTGTGTGTGTGTGTGTGTGTGTGTGTGTGTGTGTGTGTGTGTGTGTGTGTGTGTGTGTGTGTGTGTGTGTGTGTGTGTGTGTGTGTGTGTGTGTGTGTGTGTGTGTGTGTGTGTGTGTGTGTGTGTGTGTGTGTGTGTGTGTGTGTGTGTGTGTGTGTGTGTGTGTGTGTGTGTGTGTGTGTGTGTGTGTGTGTGTGTGTGTGTGTGTGTGTGTGTGTGTGTGTGTGTGTGTGTGTGTGTGTGTGTGTGTGTGTGTGTGTGTGTGTGTGTGTGTGTGTGTGTGTGTGTGTGTGTGTGTGTGTGTGTGTGTGTGTGTGTGTGTGTGTGTGTGTGTGTGTGTGTGTGTGTGTGTGTGTGTGTGTGTGTGTGTGTGTGTGTGTGTGTGTGTGTGTGTGTGTGTGTGTGTGTGTGTGTGTGTGTGTGTGTGTGTGTGTGTGTGTGTGTGTGTGTGTGTGTGTGTGTGTGTGTGTGTGTGTGTGTGTGTGTGTGTGTGTGTGTGTGTGTGTGTGTGTGTGTGTGTGTGTGTGTGTGTGTGTGTGTGTGTGTGTGTGTGTGTGTGTGTGTGTGTGTGTGTGTGTGTGTGTGTGTGTGTGTGTGTGTGTGTGTGTGTGTGTGTGCCTGTCAGTCTGTGGACAGCATAACTCAAAAACGAAAAGTAGGTTAAAAACCAAAGTTGGTATTTAAGTTTAATGTCTTTCAAGGATGGACACAAAGATTTTGAAGAAAATAGCCCCACCCTAAACTACCCTTTACATGGAAAATTTTGATTTTCTTGAAAATGGCTCTAATGATTTTGATTAAATCTCATATGTTTGAGATATTTTTATGACAAATGAAATGCATATCTTGAATTTTCTGGCTATAGCCCCTGTAGTCGTATTTACTCTGGACAACTTTTGCATAACTGGTAAACCGTTAGAGATAGACCAAAACATACTATACAAAAAATGTAGATCTCCCTAAAATACACAATTTATGTCTCAATCAATTTTCTTGTAGAGTGAACCATTTCGGAGATATTCTTTGTTATGTGTGTGAGTTTCTGAAAACTTTCTTGAAATGGAACATCGTTGTTCATTTTTTTATATGCCAAGTGTGCAAAGAGAATGGAATCTCAAACCTTTAAAAGATTTGACTATCGCACAATGCCTACTGTATTCTAATATTCCCCTTGCACCTACAGGGCAATAAGCAATAAGATAATTTGTACAAATGTTTATCTTAACTAACATGAAGAAGATACAGGAATAAGAGTTTGTAAGAATGGATGGTATAAGAATAGAGAAAGTCACGTGAGTGCAACACATCAGATTTTTCATTTAAGAATGGGTAAATTAATTTTTCTTGGTTATGTTGACGAATGATGTTTTCCACATTATGTACAGTAGCGCTCAAATGTATTTTGTAGATGAGGTTTTATGCTATCAGTGCTGTGTGCATGCAGTCACGACAAAGCAACACAATTAACTATGTCACTCCATCAAGAGCTTAACATTTCTGTGGTTGCCTATCCAGTAAACAAGCAAGTTCATACAATACAAATGTAAATCCATATTCCTTTTCCTCAAAAGTATTTTGTAATTTGGGTTAGTATCATGGTATATGTTACATATTGTCACTTGGGCACCCCGACAGTGCTTGTTTATTTGTAGAAACTAGAAGCATGCCAAAGCAAAAAGTATACTCAGTTGACGTGATCCAAGTTGGTTTGCATGCTTTGAAGATGGGAAGCTTACAGTCTAGTGTTGCTAGAGACTTTGGCATATCACAACAACTAATAAGCGTGCGGAGTTGACATATAAAACAGGAAGGAACTTTAGCCTATAAGTCAAGGTCAGACAAGGAAGGAGGACAGAATGATTTCTAAGCAGTTGGCTGCTGATCCAAGAAAATAGGTTCAACAAATTATGGCTAATCTGGAGCAGCATCATGGATTGGACATATAGTCTCTGCAGTAAAACGTTGGCTAGTAGCAGTTGACTTAAATGGTAGACGATCATCACATAACCATTCATAAGTTCATAAAATAGGAAGACCAGAATAGAGTTTGCAAAGAAACATCAAACTTGGAGTTCTATAGATTGGTCTAAGGTTTCATGGAGTGATGAAAGTAAATTTAATTTATTTTATTTTGACGGTGTGCAGTACATACATGGGCCAAAAAACTAACAAATGATCAACTTAAATACTTCAATTTTACTGGATTTTTACTACACTTACTACCCAAAAATAGATAAGTAGTGGAATATTAGTTGGAGTCAAAAAGGATATTAAATCCTCCTTTCAAATTGTTAAAGAAATGGATAACACAGATAAAAGTGAATTAATAAAGCTAAATTTTTGGGGTAACAAAACACATCTACATTTATACACTATTTACAATCCTCCCAGGAATGAACCAGATATCTCACTTATTGACCAATTAAATAAAACAATCGTAATTGGAGATTTCAATGCACATTCCAAAAGATGGGGTTATGAAAAAATGGATTCTACAGGGAGGATAGTGGAAGAATTTTTGAATACCACAACTTTTGAACTGATTTATAGTAAAGAAGATCCCACAACCTTCATACATTACTCTGGAGCAGACAGTAACCCAGACCTCTTGTTAGCTACAACAGATATTGTTTCAAAAATTAAAAAACAAGTTATAGAAGATCCAAGTTTTGGTCACAGAGCAGTAATTGCTGATATAAAACTAGAGAATACAAATAACAGTCAAGGTTTGAGAGGTAGAACTGGAACTTAAAAATTCAATGCCACAACTGGGATTTGAACCACAGACCTGTGGGCAAGGTTTGAGAGGGCTTGAGAATTTAATGCCATTCTGGCAGTTTGTCACAATAGCTCAGTGGTAGAGCATCCGCCCGGTAAGTGGAAGGTCTGTGGTTCAAATCCCAGTTGTGGCATTGAATTTTTAAGTTCCAGTTCTACCACTCAAACCTTGCCCACACACGGCTTGTGTGTTTAAAAACACCAACAGTAAGTTTGTTGGCATAAATAAATAATAATAACAGTCAAGGTCTTACGAATCTGTATTGGAACTTCAAAAAAGCAGATTGGAACAAATATAAAACTGAATTAGAACATAAATTTAAAGAACAAACAAACTCACAGCTGCATGACCAACCAGATCATATGAACAAAGAATTCTGTAAAGTCATCCTAGAAACTGCAAAAAAACATATTCCTCGTGGAAGAATTAAAAATTTCAAACCCTTTTGGAACCCCCAGTTAGAAGAACTGAAAAAGCAAAGGGATATAGCTAGAAATACAGCTGAACAAACAAAAAACATATCAGATACACAAATATGGCGGAAGAAATGTGCCTCACTAAAAAAAGAAATTAATACTGCTAAAAGGAATCACTTTAATAATTTCTTAGAAAAAATGGATTATAGGACAGATGGTAACAAAGCTCATAAGTTCATAAAAAATGTCAAGGACAGGAAAGAAAACAACAGCACACCTATCATACACAACAATAAAATGTTAGTAAATGATGCAGTCATAGCCGAAACATTCAATAAATATTATGCTAATGCACACAAAGTAACAAGAAATAATAAAAAAGAACGTAAAGAATTTAAGAAAGATTCGAAACAAGAAAGAGAATGTAATCCTAACACTCAGTGCAATATCTTTTTTCAAAATTTTAATATGCAAGAATTGAACATTGCAATAAATAATCTAAAAAACAAAAAGTCTCCTGGACCAGATCACATACATCCAGAGTTCATAAAAAACCTTGGAAAAACAGCAAAACAACATCTACTGAAACTCTACAATCTATCCTGGAAAACCACTGTACCTGCTGAATGGCGAAAAGCAATAATTGTCCCACTCTTGAAGAAAGACAAAACAGCATCAGAAATAAAAAATTATAGACCAATAGCTCTTACCAGCATAATAGCAAAAGTGATGGAAAGAATGGTGTCGAACAGGTTAAATTGGTTCCTAGAATCACAAAATTTAATATCCCCATGTCAAGCTGGATTCAGAGAGTTCCACTCTAGAAATGAACAAGTCTTACTTCTCAGTCAAGAAATCAAAGACTCCTTCAATAGAAAAGAAGATAATTTATCAGTTTTTATTGATTTTCAAAGTGCATATGATTCTATATGCAGAACAAAACTACTAAAGAAAGTAAAAAAAATAGGGATACAAGGTCCAATGTTTTCATGGCTATGTCATTTCCTAACACAACGCTTTATTGCAACCAGATATGGAAGAAATATATCTAAATACAAACAAGTACACTGTGGCTTACCACAAGGCGCAGTGCTCAGCACAACACTTTTTAATATATTTATTAACGATCTGCCACAACAAATACAAGAATCAGGTGTGAAGTGTGCACTATTTGCTGATGACTTGGTAATGTGGACTTCAAAACCAAAAAGCAAAAGTACAGAACTGGAAAAAACCATGCAACAATCCTTAACCAACTTACAAAGGTGGACCAAAGAAAATTTAATGACTGTTAATACAACCAAATCAAACTACCAAATCTTTTCACTAAGAAAAAAACCACTAAAAATAAAACTAAATTTTGAGGGTCAACAATTACCAGAAACAAAGGAAGCAAAGAATTTAGGAGTTACATTTGATACCAAACTTACATGGACCAAACAAATAGAAAATGTAACACAAAGAGCAGAGAGGGGCCTTTCACTGTTAAAACATCTAACAGGAATGAAGTGGGGATGTTCCAGAGCAACACTTAACACAAGATATAATATATATATATATATAAAACCATTGTTTACTTACTGCAGCGAAGTTCTTGTAACAGCAAACACAAAAAAAATTCAAATCTTTCAAAACCAAAGTCTGAGATTAATTACAGGTGCTATCAAAACCACACCAATAGCAGCTATGGAAATACTAACCAACCAATACCCCATTGAATATGAAATAGAAAAAGCGGCTCTTATTCAACACGAAAAGTTGATCAGACTCCCATTCAATACATGGCACAAGAGAAATTTTTCACATACACTAAAGACTCAGGAGAGCTTTCTTTCCAAAATTCAAGACATCAAGAAGGATGTATACCTTCCTAATTCAAAGGAAAACTTCATATCTAAAGTCAATCCAACACATACATTAGACATCACATATTATTTACACCTGACAGAAGAAGTTAAAAAAAGTGATACTCCAACTAGTGTTCTAAAATTATTGGCATTAGAGACAATCCATACTAGATTTCCAGAACATGAGTGGCTCCATATTTATACTGATGGATCATTTATATCAAACAAAGATGGAGCAGGTGCTGGAGTCATGTGTCACCTCTTTTCCTATTACAAATCTTTAAGTTATGGAACTACTAACTTTGATGGAGAAATTGAAGCAATTCGAATGGCCCTACAAAATCTTTTGTACAGAATTTCACATTTTCAGCAAGCAGCTATTCTCTCAGATTCCAGGGCAGCAATTATAGCAATTACTTCCAAGTTGTCACCAAAAAACCAAACTATTATAGAATGTTGGAAGATGCTTACCCATCTAACAGCACTTCAAAAACACCTAGTCTTCCAATGGATACCAGCTCACTGTGGACTGAGTGGAAATGAGAAAGCTGATTTTCTTGCAAAAAAGTGTACCAGCGGTGTACAAAAATCTATAGTTAATTTACCATTTTATGCAGCTAAAAGATTAGTCAAATCTGAATTCAAAAAAATTATTAAAAAATATTACTATGAAAAATCAAAGAATAAAAGATGGGAACTATCAAACATTCAAACAGTGATTCCTGAGTATCCTCGAAAAACAGCAGTTGCAACCTTCAGGTTGATTACAGGACATGATTGTCTGGCAAAACATTTAAACAGAATTGGGATATATTCTTCACCACTCTGTCCTCTATGTGATCTGCAAGAGGAAATGCACCGAGACCACCTTCAAATATGCCCGGCCACTTTTAGTGCCCCATCCATCAGCGAAAAATATTGGAGAGCAAGAGGATTAATGACTTCATTGTCAGAAATCCAGCATTAGCTAACAACAATTTATTGAGATCATGAGAGTCCTGAGATTTCATGATAAATAGGGCTAGGAAGTTCATGCATTTGCATGTTTTTTCATAGGGGCTAAAAATGTATGCTTTACATTATGTGCACGAATTATGGAATTTTCAGTTATTTGGACATGATTTTATGGTGCATATAACTGCATATTTTCTTGATTTTGACAAACGCATAATATTTCAATATTATAGCCTGTATATTGCATATTTTAATGATTTTTATGGTTTTTTAATTTTTTTTCCATCTGAATAGTATTTTTCATATTGGTAGTATTGCACATGATGATGCAACTCGCGAGGTGAGTCATGTTGTCATGCAGTGAATTCCCTGTTTCCATCCTTTCATTACATATATGTGCGTAGAGAATAATAAGTGCGTTATCTGAGAGGTTTATATTAACAAATATAAAGTGCAGGTCAACATTTTGAGCAGCACAGTTATAGCAACGCTTGCCTGCCCACAAGTAGTTGTGCCATGGTCTTCAAATGTAACAATGTTGTGAACTGGTTCCCAACAAATTAAATTAGGCGTATAAAATGTTAAAAAGCTCTTCAAATGCCGAAAATAAAACCAACTTTGAGTGCCAGATTAATTTAAAGAAAGAGTTTTCGGGTGATTTAACATCTACAGATAATAGGGTACTGTTTTGTAGGGCATGTGAGAAAAATGTAGGGAGTGAGAAAAGATTTCAAATAGTTCTGCACATAACCACAGCAAAACATAGGGAGAATTTAATCAGAAAACTCGCAAACAAAGAACCTGTTCAAAAACAGCTAGTAGAGTGTTTAGGAAGTAGGGTTACTGAATTTTCCTATGACTTGTGCCAAGCATTTTTAGCTGCTGATATTGCCTTGATCAAAATTAATAATCCGACAGTTAAAAACTTTTTTGCCAAGTACACTCAACAACATGTGCCTGAAGAAAGTACACTGCGTAAGACTTATGTAGGACATTGTTACAATAACATATTGTCAAATATACAAAATGAATTAGCAGATCAGTTTGTATGGTTGTCTGTTGATGAAACCCCTGATTCTGAGCGCCGTTTTATTGCTAATATAATCGTGGGTGCTTTAAATAAAGAACAAAAGAGTACACCTTATCTTCTTAATGGGTCCGAATTGTCGGCCACTGGCAATGTAACTATGACCCAGTTTGTGATGAACTCTTTGAAATTACTATGGCCATGTGGAATCAAATATGACCGGTTACTTTTATCTGTTACTGATGCAGGTCCTTATATGGTAAAATCAGGACAAACTCTGAAAGGTATTTTTCCTAACTTAATTCATATAACTTGTTTGGCACACGCTCTTCATCGCATTTCTGAGACAATACCTTATTCTTTCCCGTTGGTAGACAGATTTGTGTCCAGTACAAAGAGAATTTTCGTTAAATCTCCTAAAAGATTTAAGTTGCTTAGATCAAGAGGCACCTAATATCCGACTTCCTCCTGCATCAGTGTTAACTCGATTGGGAACATGGGTCGATGTAGCTTTATATTATGCTGAGAACATAGAAATAGTCGAAGAGGTTGTTAACTCATTGGACTCGAAAAATGCTTCATCAATAGAAACTAGGTTAAAAGAGGATCTTAGTTTCGTATCTGCCCATTTTTCTTTCTTACCAACAGCCATAACGGCATTGGAAGCTGTAGGATCTCCTTTGCATGAATCACTTACCGTCTTTGAAAACACAATATGTGATCTAAGTTCGGTTCCTGGTAGCATAGAACAAAAAGTGAAAGAGAAAGTGAATTATGTAATTTCAAAAAATTCTGGTTATAAACAAATGTGCGATATTTGAGACATCCTCAAAAGAAAACCATCTGTCACACCAAGAGATATGACTCTCTCTGTGAAGCAGTTAACATCATTTAAATATGCCCCGATAACAGCTTGTGACGTAGAAAGAAGTTTTTTCACGTTACAGAAGTGTTTTGCGAGACAACAGATGATGTTTTACAGTTGAAAATTTGTGCAAAGTGTTGGTTGTGAACTGCAATTTAGCAATTAATACAAGCAGCTGGACCACTTCTGCTTCAACCTCTATGGAATAAGGTAACTTTATTTATTATTTATACTAACTCGTCTTGTCTACTGCAAAGGGACATTAATTGTTTTAATTAAATAGTGCATATTTCTTGGCATATTTTCAAGTTTTTAAGAGCATATTTGCATGCATATTTGAGTGTTTTTTAGGGAATGAACTTCCGAGCCCTAATGATAAACATACATGCGACTAAAGCTGCAGACAGATTGCTTTGCAGCAGCCATGCCAATCTGGAGCCCATTTGCACATAACTGCAAATTGAGCTACAATCCTGGTGTAGTTATTACTATAGATGAGCAGCTGTATTCATGCAAGGCTCGATGTCGCTTTACTCAGTGTATGAGTAACAAACCAGATAAGTTTGGTTTGAAGTTCTGGCTTGCTGCAGATTCTGAAACAAAGTTTATGGTGAATGGGTTTCCTTATTTAGGAAAACATGATGAATGACCACCTAACATGTCAGTACCAGAGCATGTTCTCACACGACTTATGCAACCTTCATTTCAAAAGGAAGGAATGTTACTTGTGACAATTTTTTTACTTCTAAAAACCTTGCTGATCAGTTGAAATGGAAGAATACAACTATGGTAGGCACATTGAAGAAATTGCAGAGAGGTTCCTCCTTCTTGAAAATCTACCGCTGGTCTTTGTACCATACCATCTTGTACAGATCTGATGATATTACCATCACATCGTATCAAGGAAAGGCAAAGAAGAATGTCCTGCTAAGTTCAATGCATCAGTCTGTGGATGAAGATCAAGGAACCCAGAAGAAACTTCCAGAAACTGTGAGCTTCTATAGCTCCACAAAATGTAGGGTTGAGATTCTGGATCAAATGTGTCACCTATACACAGTCAAGTTTGGTTGCCGGTGGTGGCCCATGCATATTTTCTTCAATGCACTGGACCTTGCTGGAATCTATGCATGGATCCTTTACCAGAATGTCACAGGAGAGAAAGTAAGCAGGCAAGACTTTCTTCTAAAGCTAGCAGAAATCTCTTATCAATATATGCTGTCAAGGAAAGGACCAACAAATGTAATTGTTGGAGTCACCAAACAAGGTAGGGCACGTAAAACATGTCAAATTGGAGGCTGCAAAGGTCCTAATAAAACCAAGAATATGTTTATGAAGTGTAAGAAGTATGTGTGCGCTAAGTGTTTTGACCAAGATGGCGGATCTGACTAAATACAAAAATGAGCTGTTTCTGTGATCATTGTGTGTATCACCCTCTAGTGTATTGGTTCAGTGTTATAAACTACTTCAGAATGCTAAAGTGATATAACTGAGTATGCATATCATTTATATGATCCATGTTTTGTAAGCAGTGTACTTCAAACTCTAACAGATTCACGCTGTTTAATGAGTGAATATTATATAAACTCCTTTAAAATGTAAATAAAGGTACTATTTCATGCATAAAATATCCTGATTTAAATTATATTATAACTGAAATGCTGAAAACCGATTTAAAAAGGTACCGATCAAAATGACTGATGTTGGTCCTTTTAGGTAGCAAGGCAATGTCGGTCCTTCTAGTGTTAAGTGATTAGTTCCGCAATGAATCATTGTTTAGTTAACTGAGGATACTTGTGCACTTATTCAAAATAAATTATTTTCAGTGGTGTTGCGCACAGTAACTTGGTGACGACTTTTCAATGTCTGGTTGGAAAACACCAAAGAGGTGCACAAAGAAAAGTGTTTAATCATATTATTGGTGTTTTAGGCCTAGAAAATTGTCCACATGACATCAAAATTGTTATTAAAAGTACAATTAAAGACTTCTTGTCAAGTATCAATAACTGCTGGTCAGAATGTAATAGGCATTGCAGTAGATTTTTACAGAATATTCACGGTGGCTTAATTATGGTCTTACATTTCCTGAAGCAATATCTAATTATGTAAGTACCATTTCAGCAGCTGGTAAAGGTTGACCAAGGAAATCATTCAGTGGCAGCAGTGCTAAAAGCAAAAAGAGGGAAGTCCGGGAGTTGCTACAAAGTCAAAGTCCCAAGAGCTTTTGTTTGCCAGAACAAGAATACAAACTACAGGGAAAAGGGATGCTGCAGTTATTGTTGAAGAATTATTACAATCATCTCCCCAATAAGGTTGAAGAGATTAAGACTAATGGACAAGCAACCAGTTCCACTTGCTAATGAAGAGACCTTGGCCTATTTTTCTTGATTCCCTGTCAACCAATACAAACTTTTTGGTCACAGAATAAAGAGAGAAACTGCAACATATACCCACCAGAAAAATAAAGGGGGAATAAATAAAAACTGTCTGCCCCCCCCCCCCCCCCCCTTAGGAGCCTATTACCATTGGTGAAATAAGCACTGAAATAGAATTGCAAGCCATTTTGGGCCATACGATTGAATGAACTGTTACTACACAAATGGACGTGTTAAAGTATGTTCTAAAAGTCGAAGATATTCTGTCATTAATGTTAATTTGCAAATGGGGATGTGATAGGAGCTTGGGCCACAGCACGTACAAACGGCCATTTGTGGACAAAGACAAACAAAAATTATGATGATGAAAGTGTTTTCATGGTGTCATTTGACCCTCTTCAATTTCACACAAATGATGATATGAAACGTAAATGAAATGTATTATTTGGCAGAATCCCTGCAATTCATTACTAGGTTTTTTTAGGCTGATAAAAGATAGCGTATAAGAAAATCGACACAATTTATACAGGAAAAAAGTTTCAAAAACTGAGGGTCAAATTAAGAGGTATTAGTTGATAACAAATCAATAGAAGTGTACTAGAAACTGGTTATGACCATGGTAAATGGGAAGGTATGTAATGTAGTTTCGAAACACAAATCATCTCTGAGATGCTATATTTGTGCTATATTACCAAGGAATGTGGATAAGGACCATAGTTCTAAAGAGAGAAAATCCTGCAAAATACACGTTTGGGATTTCAACACTACATGCTTGGATTTGCTGTTTTGAATGCCTATTATATATTTGTTATAGACTAACAAATATAGACTAGCAGCAAACTAGTGGCAAATCAGGGGTGCAGAAAATAAAGAAATAACTGAAACGAGAAACAAGACTATTAGGGAACAATTCAAAACTTAAATGGTACTAATAGTGGACAAGCCAAAACCTGGCAGTGATACAAGTAAAGATGGAAACACAGCAAGAAGATTCTTCTGAAACACCAACCAGAGTGCTTCAACCACATGAATAAGTGAAGATCTAACTCAGAGATTTGGTGTTGTTCTAGAAATAACATCAAGTGGTTAAAAAATTAATTTAGAAACTTTTTCGATATACACATCTAATACCAAGAAACTATACATGGAACTGTACCCATGGTATTATATGCCATCCACAGTACACAAACTTTTAGAACACAGGGCTGAAATTATCAAATACTGCCTACTAACCTACAGTGATTAGGTATGTATATACCGGGTGTTAATGAACTACACCGAAATAATTTCAGTGATTGTAGACGTGACTAATATAAGCAAGTTGAGACAGGCAATGCATGGTCTGCGGCTTAACATAACACAGTTAATTGTGTTAAACCTAATTGGCATTAGATGCTAAGTTGGTGTTTAAACAAGGTGGGTGAGATTATTGGATTAGAATGTCTTTAAAACTGCTTCCCGAGTATAGAAATATCGAAACTTAATAGCTCGTTATTGGCATTCTCAAGATTTAATGCCTCAAAGATATCTCAAATCTTGAACTAATCATCTGCCATTGCGACACTGAACAGCGATTAACTACCTTCTTGCATCAATAGCCTACTCTAGTAGTGTTTGTGTAACTGTTCTGGTGGCCCAATCCGTAATGCCGAAAAGTGGTGTTCCAGAGGTCATTGGTTCGGTTACTGTCATGTGGTTATTTTTTTTTCTTCGTCATAAATTACAATAGGCAGTTCCTTTAAACCTGACGTAAAGAGTTGCATTTACTTTTCATTTTATGTAACTTCGTTCACCCTTTAAACCTCCTCCCATTTAGACGTAGAGCAAGTGAGAGTATTAAGCAGGATTCAACCTTTGTTAGAAGGAATTGTAATTAATTGCACTCACAAGGTGAAATTTCGCTGTAAAATGCATTGTACAAGAATTAAAACCTTAAGACAAAATATTAAAACAAAAACAACCAAACAAACAAAACGAAAATGTCATAACCACTTGAAAGCTAATGTCATAACCATTGCACCAGAGGGAGTACTCCGATCATCTCTTCATTTTCGTGTGTTGTGCACTCAAGTGGTATCATCATTAGCAGTGGTGTACTGGCACTTTAGAAACTTATAGCTGTAACTTCCACATTTGAACCAACAGGCCATATGTCTCCTATCCCAAATTACTTGTTTCAGAGATCTCCACTTGCTCTGAAAATATGTTGGTGTACTTCATTAACACCCTGTATAATGATTCTAAATATACTGAGATTTAATATGAAAATTATCTGTTTATAAATACTATCTTTCTTTTACGTTGCACGAGAAAATCGGGTTTGCAGGTATAAATAACTCAGCCCTGTTTTCTTAGAAAATCTGAAGGAATAAATATAAAATAAAACCAATGTTTCATACTAATTTAGCCTCAGAACCAACAAGAAATTATTTAAAAAAATAGAATAACACAAAATCACATTGTTTGGATTTTTGTCCACTTAGACTGTACAAATTGCACTTTGCAGCTGTGAGAATTGTGAGAAAAGCTACACAGGGGGGAAAAATAAATAAATTTGGAAATCAGACTAAAGGAACACCAGAGCAACATAAAACTGAAATAAACAGAAAAGCCTGCTGTGTCACACTAGTTTTGAATAGTGTAGCAATATTTCCAGATACACCAAAAGAGTGTTAAATTATGTTAATTACTGAATTATCGCCACACAAACTATACCTGACAATAATTTTCTACAATGTTTGTCCGAGAAAATTAAAACCAACACCATTCAAAAGCCCTCAGAAAATTGTATCAGTGCACAGTGGGCCAGAAGACAGTCAAAATGGGACAAAAGTCCAAAAATGAACTATTGAGAATTAGGGTTTGAAGCTTGGAGGTGAAAGTAGAGATGTAAAAGCATAGAACATGCTTAAACATGACACAAAATTAGAGGTTAGATAATAGTCTTTTTACACGTTTTATATTACCTTTACGTGCGCATGCATGTGTGTACGCGCATTTGTATGTAATGGAATCTTTTGACAGAATTTTCACCAACTTAGAATTGTCCGATTGACTTGAAAATTTGCACACGTGCCAAGAATTGATAACAATACAATATCATAACTTTGTCCTAAGGTCCTGACCAGGATCATCAGGATAAAAAAAATTAATTAGCTAAATTTATCAATGTAACAGAATCTTTCAACATAATTTTCACCAACTTACAGCCATCTGCTTAATTTGAAACTTTGCACACGTGTCAAGGACCAATGACAATACAATAATATCATAACTTTGTCCTAAGGTCCTGACCAGGATCATCAGGGTAAAAAAAATTAATTAGCTAAATTTATCAATGTAATGGAATTTTTTGACATAATTTTCATCAACATCGGATTCACTCGAAAATTTGCACACGTCAAGGACCAATAACAATGCAATAATATGACTTTGTCCTAATGTCCTGACCAGCATAATCAGGACAAAAAAGGGACTTGGCTAAACTTAACAATGTAACACAATTTTCACCAACTTAGATTCATCTGATTGACTTGAAAATTTGCACACATTTCAAGGATCGATGAGAATACCATCATATCTTGAATTTATCCTAATGTACAGACCAGGACCTTCAGGATAAAAAATGACTAAGCTAAATTTATCAATGCAAAGGAGTCTTTCGATGTAATTTTCACCAACTTAGAGTTGCCTGACTGATTTGAAAATTTGCACACGTGTCGAGGACCAGTGGCAATACAATAATAATATCATCAGGACTTTGTCTTAATGTCCTGGCCAGGATCGTCAGAATAAAAGAAATTACTTAGACAAATTTATCAATGTAACAGAATCTTTTGACGTAATTTTCACCAAATTAGAGTTGTCTGATTGACTTGAAAATTTGCACATGTGTTAAGGACCGATGGAATACAATAATATCATGACCTTGTCCCAATGTCCTGACCAGGATCCTCAGAATAAACAATGACTAAGCTAAATTTATAGAAAATAGTACAATTATGACATCTTATATGTTGCTAAGGCACATTTCTACATACACCCTGAAAATCGCTTTAATTAAACACACACACGCACCCACGCACACATACACATATATAATATGATCCAATTTTACTCAGGCCCAGGAAGTCCACAAGAGGCTGATAGTGTAGTTAAAACAGTAATTGTAATCTGTTCCAAAAAAAAGTGATTTGAACATTTTCAAAAGAAATTGGAAGAGGTATGTAATTCAGAAATTTTAAAAATATTTCAAATTAAAAATTTTGAAAACAAATTTAATAGAAAAATATGAGACTAAAAAATTAAAAATAAATTATAGTTTAAAAAAAACTAAAAAAACACTTATATAACACACCAAACTAAACGGTAGAAAATAATTCTTAAGTATGAAGAGTTTGTTTTACAGTACAGCACTGTTGATGGTCGTGCAAATTTTCGCCGCTCGCATTATCTTTGCCCTGATTAGGCTTTATGATCTTCGCGGTGACTGGCCAATTAGTTCATCATTTTTCAAAATTTCACAATACGTTTAAAATAAAAACTAATTTATATTAAAAAAATAATAAACTTTATTGTAAAAACGTGTGGAGTGTCCGACATCCAATGTTATAAATAGTTCATTGGTAGCTATTTATAAAAATAAAGATATGATAAAAATATTTAAATAGGAGCCCATACCTTTTTATAACATTTATTATGGTGCCTGACACCAAATGCTTTAAGTAGTTCATTGGTAGCTATTTATAAAAGCAAAATTATGATAAAAGTATCGTAAAAAGCACCCCATGTTTTTTTACAATAAAATTTATTATTTTATTAATATAAATTAGTCTATATTATAAACGTATCATAAAATTTTGAAATGTGATGAACTACTTGACTATATTGCTATAAAAGAAACACTTCACACTTAAAAATTATTTTCTATTTTTTAGTTCGGTGTGTTAAAAATGTAGGTTTTTTAAACTATAATTTATTATGTTTTAACTTTTTTCCTTTACGACCATTCACGTTGTTTCATGCACTGAATCAAAAAGTATACTTGATATAACATATCCTCAAAGTTTCACCTGTGCCTTGCTGAGACCTTCGAACCTAGAGCATGTTTTGTCTAATGGCGCACGCTAACTACACATTGCAAGTGGACATTGCTTGGTCAGTTGAGACCTGTACAAGGTACTGTTGGCTAGCAACCGAAGTAACAAGTCTGTTTACGACTTTATAACTTCTAAAGTAGATACTTTCAGCTACCACAGTGAAGATTTCTTTCCAAAATTAGAGAAAAAAGTGGAGTCATTTTGCACAAATTTTAATTCAAGATGGAACAAGTCCTACAGAAATAAGAAAAAAATTGAACTGAAGAATGGTGATTGGTTAAATAAGAATTTTGGCATCCCGTTATGTTACAATAAATGCACAAGTAAATGAACTCCCTCAGCACTCCTTGGCAGACCAAAATAATTATTTTCAGAAAGCAGCATGAAGTTGAAGAAATGGAAGCAACTAGTACCAAGGGATTTTCTTTTGCCACTAAGTTAAGTCTAAAAAAGTCTGGGAAACTGATGCAGCGAAAGTACTTAAAACTGCACTAAGCAGCCCTACCAAAACCACCAAATTATTGTGTTCATTTAAAAACTATTCTTCTATAGATATAAATAAATACAATAACAATGAAGCATTAGCGCTTTTAATGGATGCCAAGCTAAGAACCAATATTCAATATTAAGACTCAGAGCAAAAAATAGAAATACTAACTTATACCCAGAATATAATAAAGTACGGAAGGTTAAGCTCATGTGTTACCCACAGAAAGAATACATTAATGTCACAGAAATTAGTGCTGAAATAAATTTACAAGGTCTGCTAGACCATACACTTTGATGGATTATTCAAAGTATGGAATCAATTCCAACCTACTTTTTTGAACTGGGTAATCATAAGTTATTCAGCAAATGGGGGGTGTGATGGTAGTACAGATTATCAAGAATTTAAGCAGACGCATACTGATGAAACTTATCTGATGCATAAATTGTTTGGAGTCCTTCGTGCCGCTTTTACTATTTTGTGAAGGATATAAAAACTGTGTACTGGCAAAATCTGCAGCCATTGTCAACAAAATACTGTAGGCCTATCCACATCAAATTCATGTGTGAGACAAGTGATTTGGTGAAAAAAGAGATTGATTGTATTAATAACCAAATTAATGCATTGGAACCTACAAAACTTGAATACAATAGTCTGACAGTCCAAGTAAAGCACAAAACGAAACTCACAATGATTGACAGAAAGGTATGCAATGCACTTAGAGAAAATAAGTTTTCACAATTGTATTATGTTTGTGGAGCATCTCCAAAACAAATGAACAACGTTGAAGCTGTTCAACAAAAGTCTGTGGATCACAGGTCATTTTCATTTGGTCTGTCCAGTCTGCTTGCCTGAATTCGGTTTTTGAACGTATTTTCCATGTTGTATACAGGACAGATTTTAAAAAGTGGCAAGCTTGTGGCAAAGATAATGACACAATGAAACTTAGAAAGGCAGAAATTCAAAAAAGGTTCCGAATTGAATTGGCACTGCTAGTAGATAGACCAAAACTGGATGAAAGATGATCATCAAATGATGGAAATACGGTCAGGTGTGTATATATATATATATATATATATATTTTTTTTTGGGGGGGGGGGGTTGCCAACCCTGAACTAGTTGCTTCAATAACAGGGATTCATAAACAAATTATAAGATGTTTTTCTGTAATTCTACAAGTGATTTCTTCTGGAAAGGAGATAAATTGTAGTACATTTGATTTGTATGCACTTGAAACTATATAACTTTTAGTAAAGAAATACCCCTGGTTTTACCTCCCTGCTAGTATCCACAAAGTGCTAATTCATGGATCTCAGATCATAAATTCAGCAACGATATCCATTAGTCAACTGTCTGAGGAGACACAAGAGACACGTAACAAGGATATTAAAAGATTCCGACAGCATCATACATGAAAAAGCTCTAGCCATAATACAATGAGTGATCTGCTGGTGTCATTGGATCCTTTAATTTCAAGTTTACGAAAGCTGCCTGAAAAATTAGATGCCTCTCTGTGAAGAAGCACAAAAGTTGCTATTTTTGAGTGAAAGAATTGATCTGCAAGGGGAAGAAGAGGGAGGAAGCATGGACGATGAGCAGCAGCATTCAGACACTGATGAGGAGTACGATAGTTCGTAAAATGCTTCAATTTGGGGTGAGACCACTAACAAACTATATTACATTTGTTTTGATATGTGTTTCATAACTGTTAATATTCATTTTACCTGTTATTGAGATCACCCGTCCCATAAAAATACTTTTGTCCCATTTTCACTGGCATCTGGCCCACTGTGCAGTGTTTTAATTTATGCAGATGTTGATAAATAAACAGCACTACAGCTGTATAATTTTTTCTGCAAGATTTTTGAAAAATAGGTGAGCAACCCAATGGTTACTCTTGGTTACTTGAGGATGTAAAGTGTCAGAATTCTTCCTTGTTTTCAGAGGCTGGACACCATAAAGATGTGATGTGGGAAGCATCATTTCAACAAACATGGAAAAATACGGTTTAAGTTTAAATCTTTGAACCAAGGGCAATGAGAAGCTGCACCAAGCTAGCAGATAACACAGCATCCAATAGAATAGTAAAGAAATCTGGCCCAATTGGAGAAAACTGAAGGCTATCAGTTTTGACTATTTAAGAGGTGTTTTTGGGATTAGCGGGGCACTCCAACAGTTTCAGTCCACTAGAACAGGTGTGACTCATGGTTATAAAGATCAACGAACTTTAGATGTGAGGCATAGTAGTATGGATATGGTAGACAGTGTGCAGGAAAATTGCAGTAACTGAGAGAATGGTCCATAATTTCACCTTATTCATCATAAGTGCGAAAGAGTAGTAAAGTGCCATGCAGAAGAGAACTTTGAGATGTAGTAGAACAAGGAAGAGTAAGAAATATTGAAGTATTTATTAATACTTGGATTGAAGGAAATTAAGAAAATAAGCGATTACATTAGGTGTAAACAATGATGAAAAACCAGGAAAATTAAAATTGTTTATCCTCAGAATGGAGGAAGTGCCAGGAGGCCTGTGTATTCGAACCTTGCACGGGAGGAAATGGAAACACATTACAAATCCACAGGATCATGGAAAATTAATGTTCTTATTTATCCATCGAGGGAACTGGAAAATTATATGACAAATTAGGGAGAAAAACTGTTTATTTACACCTCATGGTGTAGGAACATTTTGGAGACCAGAGAAGAAGGAAAGTAAAAGCTCTTGTTTATCCTTGGGTTGGAGGAAACTGGAAAATGGTGAACAATTAGGAGGAAAATTGTTTATTCACACTTTGGTTCAGAGGAAAGTTGCAGACATTGAGGAAGATTAAACTTCACATTTATCCTTAGAGTGAAGAAAAATGATATAAACCAAGGAAGTTAACAGCAAACTAAAGCTATTTTCTATCCTCAGGATGGAAGAAATTTATAAAAATAAGGATGATCAAGAAAAATTAAAGCTCTTATTTATCCTGCAAGGGAATGAAACCTGAAAACTATAAGAAAAGGTAAAGGAAACTATACAAGTTACTCATACTTTCACGTGAAATGTAATCCAAAGGAATTATTGAAAGGGACATCCTTCAACTTTGAAGCATAGATTGCAATGTTAAAGAATATGCATCTTGTACAAGGGTGGATTGAAAAGTAACGCACAATAATTTTTCCAAAATAAGCTTAATAGTTAAAAAACAAAATAAAACAAAAAAATCACAAATGAACTTACATCTTTTATCTACTTTTTGAGTCACCAAATTTCCCAACACATTTCTCCCATCATGGTACCCGTTTCAATATGACCTGTTCATAGAAGTCCATTTGGCTGGAGTATAACCATCTGTGGACTGCTGATTTCACTTCTGCATCTGTTACAAAGCATTGGCTGGCCAGTAATTTTTTCATGGGACCAAACAGGTGAAAGTCCGATGGTGCAAGGTTGGGACTGTATGGTGGATGCTAGAGCACCTCCCAACCAAATTTGATGAACAGCAGCAACATGGGGCGAGCATTGTCATGAAGCTTAACATGGTCAGCATTAATATTGTGGCATTTGTCATGAAGGGCACAACAAAACTTCACCAGTTTTAATGTAGCCTGCAGCATTCACAGTATTCAGCTAAGTCCACCAATAAAACACCATGCATATCCCAAAACACTGTCACAAGTAGTTTCCAAGCAGATTGAGTCACTGAATTTTTTCTTTACTGGGGAACCAGCATGCTTCCACTCCAGAGAGGCCTGCTTTGTTTCGGGCAAGCAGTGGTATGCCCACTCGTCACCAGTGACGATTCCTTTCAGAAAGTCATGCCCTTCTGCAGCGTACCACATTAAGTGATCCAAGCTTGTCAGCATTTGCTGGTCCTTGTGGTTGTCTATCAGGTTCTTAGGCACCCAGTGTGCATTAACTTAACAAAATTTCAACATGTCATGAACAATATTGTACATCACACTATAGGAAATGTTGACCTGCTGTGATAAGGTTTGCAGTTGCACTCACTGGTTATTCAAAACTGTTGCCTCAATGGCTCTGACATTCCGCTGGGTTACAGCTGTTACCGGCCACCCAGAACACCACACGGCTCTCTTGGAAGAATACACACCACCTGGAGACATTGCTACAGTCCATACAATCATCCACATACATACTACGCATGTCCCTGTGAATTTTCACTCAGTTGATGCCCTTTGGCCCCTAAAAATTAAACTACACCTTGCTGCTCTTCACACGTGGACAATAGTAACATGGGTCCTAATGGCTCAGGATACTATTGCTACAGAAGAGATGCATACGTCATATAAAAACACAGATATTCATACCTATAACACCAGAGGGAATGAAAATTACCATAGAACGCACTTAAATAAGGCTTCAACCAAAAAGGATCCGATTGTAATGGGAATGATCTTATATAATGCCCTACCAAGAAGTATAAAAGAGCACTCAAGAAAAAACTCCTTTGCTAAAGAGTTAAAGAATTATCTAATTGAAAAGTGCCCATACAGGTTAGAAGAGATGTTAAATTAATGTGTACTGTTAATGTATTTTTTGTATATTCAATATTCCATGTTTGTATTCCATAAGTCTAATTATGTGCCATGACGTACTTTTTATTCATGTATTAGCATTTGACAATGCTCCATGCGACCGAATCACAGCGGTATAACTGTTTCATCTAAAATGGAGGAAATGTCATTTACATATGTGCTGGCCTATCACAGCACAACAGCGTCCCTCAGAGGCACATGAGGGGAAGGTCGGTGGATCTAAATACCACTTATTTAGTCCTCCCGGCTAGGTCCGATGGACCCATTGACCAACGATAGGTGTGGTCCTCCTTGCAAAATGGGGGTTTAAGTCGGGTGATGTAACTGCCACATTGTAAAACTGGTGCCCGTTAAGAAAACAGTTACATGAAAGCCACATACATGAATATGAGTCCTAAAGATAAACATTCCGGAGTTAAACTGTCTCCCAATCGAATCTCCGGGTGGGGACATCTTTAGGCAAATTTCATCACAACAGTTCCAATACTTTAAGAATTCTACAATGGAATGCAGGAGGCATGTCCCAGCCTAAAAAACAAGAGCTAATGAAAATATTAAAAGACCAAGATATAGATGTCTTCACAGTACAAGAAACCAATATATCAGAAGAACAGGAAATATACTTTGAAATGGATCAGTACACTACACATATACTTCCAAAGGCTCGTCAAATAGCAAGTGATATTCTTACAGGAATTAAAAGAAATATGAAAGCTACTATCCAAATCCAAAAAACAATGGAAGAACAAGATAAATCAGAAATAGTTAAAATCAAAGTATGGAAAAATAACTACCACTATAGAATTTACAGTATCTACAATCCTCCAGACAATACACTAGATCTAAATTATATTCCCATAGAACCCAAAAGTATTTTAATAGGTGATTTTAATGCACACTCCCCTAGGTGGGGCTACAGAGATATAAATTCAGCAGGAAGAGTCATAGAAGACCTATTAAATTCATCAACAATGGAATTAATATTTAATCCAAATGATCCACCCACTTACCTTCATTATAATGGTTCCGGTACAAATCCTGATCTTCTGATGGTGTCATCTGACATAATTGACAATACAAAAAGAGAAATAATAGAAGACCCAGGTTCAGGCCACAGAATCACCATAAACTCCATAAGAGGTCTAATAAATAAAAGTAACAAACCAAAAATTAAAACTTCTTGGAATTTTAAAAAAGCAGATTGGTCCAGTTTCCAAAATGAGATAGAAGGGAAGTGTAATATACTGTTAGAATCAGAGTTCAAGTCAACAGATGAAATGAATAAAAAAATTTGTGAAATATTATTGACAGCAGCCAAAACACATATCCCCAAAGGAAAGTTAAAGAAATATAGCTACTTTTGGTCTCCATCTTTATCTAAGTTAAAACACGAAAGAAATATAGCAAGAGTCAAAGCCGAAAGAACCAAGTGTCCAGAAGATGTACAAAACTGGAGAAGAAAAGCAGCCATTTTTAAGAAAGAATTAATTACAGCAAAGAGGGCCAGTTTCACAAATTTTGTAGAACATATGGACTATAGGAAAGATGGAAATAAAATATACAAATTCCTTAATAAAACAAAATTATCAAAAAATACAACTGAACCATTAAAACATAATAACAAAAGCTTAACTACAGATAGGGAAATAGCAGAATCCCTTAACAAGTTTTATGCTCAGTCACAAAGAATACCCCAAGCATATAAAAAACAAGATAAAGCTATCCAAAAAACTATCAGAGAAACTAATAAGCCAAAAGGTATACGAAATGATATTTTTATTCAGGATTTTAATGAAACAGAACTGGATTTAGCAATAGAACAATTACAGAACAAAAAATCTCCAGGACCTGACAAGATCCACCCAGAGTTTATTAAACACCTTGGCAGGAAAGGAAAAGAAATCCTACTTAAACTGTATAACACGTGTTGGAGAATGACTGTACCTTCCGACTGGAAAAAAGCCATTATCATCCCCATTTTAAAGAAAAACAAACCTTCAAACAATATTAATAGTTTCAGACCAATATCTTTGACCAGTGTTATTGCAAAAGTGATGGAAAGAATGGTGGCATCTAGACTTAACTGGTTCCTAGAATATTACAACTTAATTAATAGTTCACAGACCGGCTTCAGACAGAATCATAGCACAAGTGAAAATGTACTCCTACTAAGCCAAGACATCAAGGAAGCTTTCAATAGAAAGGAGGATACCTTAGCAGTATTCATTGATTTTAAATCAGCATATGACTCAGTCTGGAGAAACAAATTAATTGAGAAGTTGCAATCAATAGGTGTGAAAAGTAATATGCTTAAATGGATAACTCAGTTTATTTCACAAAGATTTTGTGCCACAAAATATAATACATTTCCAAATATAAACAAACACACCGAGGACTTCCACAAGGTGCTGTTCTGAGCACAACACTCTTTAACATATATATAAATGACCTTCCATCAATAATAAAAACTTTAGAAACCAAAATTGCTTTATTTGCTGACGATGTAGTCATTTGGACTTCAGGCTCTCCAAAAAAACCTGAATTAATTAAAGACAGAATAGAAACAGCCCTAAACAAAGTACATGAATGGAGTTCCGAAAACCTCATGACTATCAATGTGGAAAAAACAAATTATGAATTATTTACACTAAAATACAAACCAGTTAATATTAACATAAATTATAATGGTAAACCACTCAAAGCAGTTGATGATGCCAAATACTTAGGCATCACTTTCGACAGAAAGCTAAGTTGGAAAAAACATATAACAAACATCTCAGAAAAAGTTGAAAAGAAACTGCAAATCCTGAAAAGGTTAGCTGGTGCTAAATGGGGCTGCTCAAGGAGAGTCCTTAACACAACATACAAAATGTATGTTAAACCAAACCTCTTGTACTGTTCTGAAGCTTTAATAACAGCAGCAAATGCTAACATCAATAAACTTGAACAAATACAAAATCAGGCTCTTCGCCTAATCACTGGAGCAGTTAAATCCACACCTATTGATGCCATGCTTGCCTTAACACGGACCCCATCAATAACAACAAAAATAGAAGAACAAGCATTGCTCCAACACGAGAAAATGTTACGACTGCCAAACTCTAAATGGACAGAAGAGAACCTCCCCCCTTCAATCCTTAAAACTCATAATAGTTTCCTAGAAAAGGTAACACAGATTAAATCCAAATTGAACATTCCTAACACCAGAGAAAATCTACTTATAAGAGAAAATCCATTGGAATTACTGCAACCTACCTTCAATTTGGAATTAATAGAGGAAATAAGTAAATCAGACACACCAAAAGAAATACAAAATCTTCTAGCTCTGGAAACAATCAATACTAGGTATCCCATAGAAGAATGGCTGCACATATATACTGATGGATCCTCCAAGGAAAACCTTACTGGAGCTGGAGTTACATGTTCACATTTTTCCTTTTATCATTCTGTTGGCAGAGACACAACAAATTATGATGGAGAAATAGAGGCTATATACATTGCTCTCCGACAATTATTAAATCTTCCCTTAAATAAATTTAACAAGGCAGTAATTCTTTCGGATTCTAAAGCTGCAATTCAGGGAATATGTTCAAATACTACAAAGAAAAACAAATTCAAATCAAACTACATCCAAACAATTACAACAGGGACCGCGGTCTTCAGCTAAGCCCTGCCTGGACAATAGCCATGAAACACATTCACAACAGCAACTATAGTGATTCTGGTCCAAGTACTGACCCTCAAGAAAACACTGTGGCCGGTGACAAACATAGCCCGAAACAGCAGGCCCAATCACAAATCGTCACCCGCTCATTGGCCAGGGCAACGCAACCCCCTCTCACCTAACATTGTATATATATGGGGAGCGGGAAAAATAACGGTCATTTCATTCTGACGAAGTCCATGGAGTTTAGAATGGCCGAAAGCTCAATATTTTCAAACCTCACACGGCTGATCGCCCGTGAAACTATAATAAAATACTACAAAGAAGTCAACAAAAATTAGAGAATGCTACAAAATGTTAACACAACTCCAAAAAGTTAATAAGACTGTTCATCTCCAATGGATTCCAGCACACTGTGGAGTCATGGGGAACGAAGCTGCAGACTCACTTGCAAAGAAAGGCACAACAATAAAACAAAAGTCTAAATTCAATTTCTCATATTCCTCAATTAAACGCTTGATCATTAAAAAATTTTCTCATTCATACCTACAAGAAATAGAAACAAATGCCACAGATAAAAAATAGATTACACTACTTTCCAACCCAGATATAATCCCCCAGAGACCAAGGAAAACAGCGGTTGCAGCCTTCCGACTATTGACAAATCACGACTGCTTAGCAAGTCATCTCTACAGAATAGGTATGTCAGCCTCACCAATATGTGTCCTGTGTAACGATCCAGCAGAAATGAACGAAGACCGCTTGAAGACCTGTGAAGCATTAAGATCAGAAGAAACTACAGTTCAAAAGTATTGGAAAGCACGAATGCTAATGGCTTCATTGCCAGATGCAAGGCACTAGAAAACAACAACAATGCTCCATGCTTGTATTACAAGTTTTATGAGCAATAAATTTGAAATTTGATGTGTGGTTCACGCTTCTCTCACTACAACTGCACAAAAAATGCCCTCTGTGGTGAAAACTTCAAACTATATCTGTGTGAAATGTCAACATTCCAGCTGCATACCAAGGCAGCGAAAAGTTATTATGCATTACTTTTCGATCCGCCCCCATACTTTTTCCAAGATGCCTTTGAGTGTCGTGAATTACATCACAGGCAATCATTATTCTGGTGAGCAGTTCCTCTTCTGATTAAAGGGTATCATATACAAGGTTCTTAATGTGATCCCATAAGAAACAACCTAGAGGAGTGAGATCGAAAGAATGCGGCAGCCAAGCAACATAACCACCATGACCAATTCACTGTCCTGGAAACACATTGTTTAGACGGTTTCTGATGTTCCAGTCAAAATGGACGGGAACTCTGTCATGCTGGAACCACATATGGCATAGGAGGACTAGAGGAATGTCCTCCAGAAACCCAGGTAGAACAGGAATCAAGAACTGGCAAGACACATATCCATTTAGCTGAGGTGGAAGAAGGTATGGACCAACAAAGTAATTGGAAATTATGCCAGCCCAAATGTTGATGCTGAACATGTACTGGATTATCATGGCTCCATACATGACTATTTCTCTGGATGAATGTCATTCCATCACTTGTAAAACAACGCATATCAGTGAAGAGCACTCAGGAAAAGAAATCAGGATGTTCGACATGCTGTTCAGAGACCCTGTTACAGAACTGCATTCGTTGATCAAAGTCTGCTGATGTGAAGGACTGTATCTTTAAAAAATGGAATGGATGGAGTTGGTCTTCCTGCACCACCTGCCATACACTGTGTCCATTGCATGTGCAATAACACATACACTAGCTGGAGGGGTCTCCCTAAACCTTCTGAGTCTCAAATACCAGAGTGCAATGTATTCGTGTTGCACCAGTGTTTGGTCCACATACCTCCAGGAATCCAGTTTGCCTTAGACGCTGGTGAATAGACCGAAAAGTTGAGTAGTGTGGATGACATCTGTTACAATATCTTCCTCTGTACAGTTATGCAGCTTCATACGTGTTGCCCTTAGCTACCGTGTAAACAAAATGCATGTATGCTACATCCTCAAAACTGTAATCCTTAGTCATTATTCCACTGAATATAATCAACATAACTCAAATGAGACAACAAGGCTGCCAGCCTTCAGATTTGCACATGCGCTTACATATGCAGCTGAATTGTCAGAACAGAAATATTTCAGGAGTTCCCATGCAATATGTTTAAACAGTATAATAAGCACTTTTTAAATATAAATTTACTACACTAAAGATAAATGTTTTTATTCTGAATTATTCAGAAATTAAGAATACTATTATTTATTGGTTAAAACTTATGAACAGGATGAGTACATTTTAGTTTCACTTACTAGGTCATGTTATTCTAAGACAATTGTTTCAATGGCAAGTGCCACCATCATCTGCTGTATGCCTAATGGCTCAGGGCTGAAATCCTTCTTTGAACTGTTCATTGTGGTGTCCTCTCTTAAAATTGTAAATTTGATGATACAGTCAACCAGTGGGATTTCCCCTGGTATCATATGTATGGCAGTCTTTACTGAGTATGTTAAATTGCTTTTTTCTTTAACAAGCATTATAGTTCTGAACACATACATGGAAGCTACAGTTAGGATATTTTGTGTTACAAATGTTTGTCTGCAAGATTGTTAAAACTGAAGGTTGTACATGCTTCTGTTGCACTATTTTTTCTTTTGTATGTTTAGTAATCTGTTTATATTGGTTTTATTGTTTCCCCCAAATTTCAACACCATATGTTACAAGTGGCTATATAATGCCATAATATGCTGTTTTAAGTATATTGGTGTACCCATATTTTGTTAATTGTCTCAGTAGATACAATCCTAAATTTATTCTTTTACAAATCATTTCTATGTGTGATTCTATAAGTTAAAGTTTCTTCTATGTGAATGTCCAAACATTTTTAAGTCTCTTACCTATTCTAAGGGAGTATTACACCGACCTGCGAAGATTTTGTGGCATAGGTTATTTTGCATCATAATGGTCAATTTGGTGGCTCTGATTTAAAAAAATAATAATAGTTTTTGCATATCACGTACAGATTTTGAACAGTTCTGATTCAACACAAGTTTGAAAGTTCAGTACGGTAGTGTTAACATCACAGTATATTCAACTTACAGCATGGTTCATTAAAATATGCAAACATGCTAAATCATATGAAGTCCTACTGTACCAACGTCTATCTCTGTTTCCAGGTAATGTTGAATCTATCTCATAAACATTTATTACATAATACATAGGAACCTATTTTGGAATCCGCAGTCCAGTTTTAAACTTCTTCTTAGCTGGTCTCTTCTGAAGCCATGTTGTGTTGCAAATGTTATATATTGAGTGGTATATCCAGGAGGGGCTGTGTGAACAATCCAAACAATTTCTGTTATGATTATTCCAAATGTTTAGGTCTTCCGGGCTTGTAGGCCGTGGTCTAGAAGGCATGGTAGATACCAAAGTTTCGCCAAGTACTGCACTTGGCATCATCAGGGTAACACGATCCTCCATCTGCACTGGCCAGAGTTAGAATGTGGAAGCAGAGAAGTAGTGGAAGAAATGACCGTTAATGTCCGTTACGTTTATTTACATGGGTGGGGGTGGGCAGGGCATTGTTGCGCCGTCTATGGTAGTGATTGGCCGGTTGTAGGTGGGGTTTTATTACAACTGTTGTGTGTGTCTGAAAGTCTATCTAAAACCGGTAACCATGCTTTATGTACACGTAGTATTTCTTCTTTGCGATTGAAGTTGTCTTTGTGTTTGTAGATTTCTATGGCCTCCCTTTGTAGTCGGGCATAGTAGTTAACTGTAGAAGACTGTGTTACCCTGATGATGCCAAGCGCAGTACTTGGCGAAACATTGGTATCTACCATGCCTTCTAGACCACAGCCTACAAGCCCGGAAGAACTAAACATTTGGAATAATCAAGACACCGGCCGTGAAAGCCTAAATACATATAATTTCTGTTATGTCTGTGGTTGTTATGTGATAAAGCAACAGAAAAGAAACATTACAGTATTTATCAAGTGTTTATATCTGGCCTATTTTAAAATGAAATTAGGAGATCAAGCAAGACAAAAATTTTGCTCCTCATATAGTGTGTAAAAATTGTGTAGAAAATCTAAGACAATGGTACAACTGAGTTGGTTTATCTATGCCTTTTGGTGTTACTATGGTATGGTGCAAACAACAAAATCACATTAATAACTGCTATTTTTGTCTGTGCAATATATATGGATTCGATAGGAAAATCAAGGTGGACATTATATATCCAAACTTGTCACCAGCAACTGTGCCCCATGGACTTGATGTTTGTTCCATCTATTGCCAGAAAGTAGTACTGATACTTTGAGTGAAGAAGATGAAATAAATTGGTCCCCAGACTTAGATGATTACAATCCAAATCCATTGAGTCAGTCAAAATTAAATGATTTGGTGCGTGATTTGGGTCTTACCAAAGAAAAAAGTGAAGTTTTAGCACCTGGTATAACTTTCTGTTGGTACAGGCTTTGAGAAAGAGTTCAAATAGTATGTAAAAGAAGAACTAGTATATTGTTGTGATATCCCTAACTTGATAAGTTGTCTTGGAACAGCTCATGAAGCAAAAGTTTGGTGTCTGGTTATTGACTTGAGCAAAAGAAGTCTGAAAGGTGTCCTGCTACTCAAACACAATATGTTTGCTTCAGGTTCAATAGCTCACTCTACATCCCTTTTTTTTTTAAATTAAGGAGTGTCAACCTAATGACTAGGGTCCGGATTTTGATGAAAAATCATCTTTTTTCTTAGTAGTCACAGACAATGCTTATTAGAAATTAAGTACATTCTGGAACAAATACATTAGATATATGTGGTTTTTATAGGTCATCAAAATACATTTTTTCTACATGTTTATAATAAAAGTAATTTTTTAACATTTAGATGCATTTTCCGGTCATTTTCTTTTTTTTTCCCACAAATTTATTGGGCATTTTAAAATAATCTGTGGTCAAAAGTTCATTTATATAATCATCTTTTATAAAATAGTAACTTTGTAAGTGTGGTAATCATGTAATTAACACAGGTCAGCGTCCTAACAGTGCTGATGAATTTATGACGCATCAATTCGAGGAATCGTCGATTACATCATGCAATATGTGTGGATTGCATCTGTCAGGACTTCAGGAACTAGAAGTGTCGCAGTAAGATAGTAGTTTGTGAGGTGTGTAAATTTGTTGTGCGTGCAATTGAGATGCCGAAACAAAAAGTCAACTGCATCGCGTTTGAAACAGTATGTTTCAGAGTTTGGCGGAGACATATTCTCTAGTGATGGAACTGTATTGTTCTGTAAAGTGTGCGAAATTAAGGTTGCTGCAGACAAACGGTTCACCGTAAAACAACATGTTGGGCGGGAAAAACATTTGTCAGCTCTTCAAAATTTGAAAAAAAAAAAAAAAAAAAAAAAAAAAAAAAAAAAAAAAAAAAAAAAAAAAAAAGACAAGTGTCTCAATTACTGTTAAAAGTAACTTGCTTCGACATCAAGTAACAAGTCATCTTCATTTTATAAAGAATTATATGAAGTGTTTGTTAGTGCAAATATTCCATGAGGAAAATTAAGTAATTCCATATTACGAGATTTTCTTGAATGCCACACTGGTCATACGATTCCAGATGAATCAATTTTGCGTAAACGTTACATACAAAAATGTTATGAGGACAAATTAAACCGAATACGTGAATTTGTGAGTGGGAAAAAAATGTATTGTAACAAATTTACCAAATCTTTTTATTTTCTCAAGCTTCAAGTACAGCCACACTACTAGTTTCTGTCTCTTAATCTTTCCAAACTCTCACACCATACTAGTTTCTGTCTCTTAATCTTCAACAACTCAAACTGTCTCCATGGCAACCTCCTTGAAAATCAAAGAGTCTTAATGACATGGAGAAGCCATGTCACACTGCTCCCTCCTCAGAGCTGGTCGTCCCGACCAGCACTATCACTGCGGCATCTCCCTTGCGCCCCGGTGGATTAACCCATCGAACCTCTTCTCCTGGTGGTCCACGAGGGCCTGGTGGTCCTGGTATACCTTGAGGTCCTGGGTTTCCATCTCTTCCAGGCATACCTTTAGTTCCAGGTTCACCATCTTTTCCCGACAATCCTGGAGGTCCAGTCATGCCTTTGTCTCCTGGAGGTCCCTGAGGTCCAGGTAACCCTTGTAGACCAATGAGACCACGGTGTCCTTTTGCACCCTTTGGACCTTCTTCTCCTCTATCACCCTTACCTCCCTCTGGCCCTGGAGGTCCTGGCTTTCCTCTAGCTCCCTGTGGCCCTTCTACACCCTGTGGTCCAGTTTCTCCTCGAAGACCCCGTTCTCCTGCTGGTCCTGGAGGTCCATTTGGACCAGGTGGCCCTGGAAGACCTGGTGCCCCTGGAGTTCCCGGAGGTCCTGAAGGTCCTACAGGTCCCTTATCTCCCGGTCTTCCTGCAATACCAGGTGTTCCTGCTTTACCTGGTGCTCCCTCTGGTCCCTGTTCTCCAATTGGTCCCGGTGGTCCTAGAGGTCCTGCAATACCTTGTGGTCCTGGAGGTCCTTCACTGCCTGGCTTCCCTGGTGGACCTGTCTCACCTTGTGCACCTCTCTGACCTCTGAGGCCAGCAGGTCCTGTTGGGCCGGGTAATCCTGGAAGTCCTCTGTCTCCTGGAGGGCCCTGTGGACCAGGTTGTCCTGGAGCTCCATGTTGTCCTTGAGAGCCTGAGTCACCCTTAGGTCCTTCAGGTCCTGGTGCACCAGCTTGTCCTGGAGGTCCTGGATTGCCCTGTTCACCTTTCATTCCTGGGAATCCACGTTCACCCTTCATTCCAGGCAAGCCTACCAGACCCTGAGGGCCAGGGAATCCTTGTAAACCTTGAGGGCCAGTAGGACCTCGCTCTCCAGGGGGCACGATCCTAGGTATCGCTGTTGGATAGTGTCCCTTGGTCCAGGTAGGACGATGTATGCCATCCTGCTTCGAAATTCTGCAACAGTACCGCCGGTCTTGACGGTCCCTCGTCCAGTTGCCCTTCTTCCTGGTGTGTTGACGGGCCATCCTGCGCACTTTGAAACGGCTCACTGGGTACCATGTCCGCCGACCTCTCTGGCGCACCTTCGCAGCCACCTTGCTTCCGATGGGTCCGGCAACAAACCCCACCACATCCGCGCGAGTCGCGTCCACCGCTGCACTCGTGTTCACTCGTGCTCGGCACGGCCTCTCCTGTATCCTGCCGTCCACGATGATGTCCACCATTCTTCCGTTCACGGCACTATGCGTCAGGTGATTGGATGGCCCCGACGGTCCCCCCATGTCACACGCCAAGTCGGTTCTCGCGTGTTGCTCGTTTGCTTGTGCGCTTCCCTGCTGATCGTCCGAAACGGGCGCAACTGTCGCCTCGGCCACTAGGTGCTCCCTCCCCGGCTCCGCGCTATTCCGTCTGCCCCTGGCATCCAGTACTTTGACGCTCTCGTCAACTCTTACTACCAGGGCGCCAAGACGTTCCCCGTCGTCCTCCACGACGTCCACGTGCTGGCAGAGGTCTTCCACCTTTTCGCCGAGTTGTTCCACGTCTTCCGTCACGCCAATCCGTTCGCCGAGTTGTTCTACGTCTTCCGTCACGCCAATCCGTTCGCCGAGTTGTTCCACGTCTTCCGTCACGCCAATCCGTTCGCCGAGTTGTTCCACGTTTTCCCTCATATCATCCGAAACGGGCGCAACTGTCGCCTCGGCCACTAGGTGCTCCCTCCCCGGCTCCGCGCTATTCCGTCTGCCCCTGGCATCCAGTACTTTGACGCTCTCGTCAACTCTTACTACCAGGGCGCCAAGACGTTCCCCGTCGTCCTCCACGACGTCCACGTGCTGGCAGAGGTCTTCCACCTTTTCGCCGAGTTCTTCCACGCCTTCCGTCACGCCAGCCAGTTGCCCGTCAATTTTCGCCGATAGCTCCGTCTTCATCTCTTTCAGCTCGGCAGCGAGGTTGTCGTTTCTCGTTTCCATTTTGGCAAATAATTCTTTCATCATTGCCATCATCCTGGTTTCCGAATCTCCCTCCATCTTGGTTCTAACGTTGCAACTTCTAACGACGATGTAATGAAACTAGAAGCAACTCGACGAATCCCACTTCCTGACACCAAATGTAACAAATTTAGCAACTCTTTTTATTTTCTCAAGCTTCAAGTACAGCCACACTACTAGTTTCTGTCTCTTAATCTTTCCAAACTCTCACACCATACTAGTTTCTGTCTCTTAATCTTCAACAACTCAAACTGTCTCCATGGCAACCTCCTTGAAAATCAAAGAGTCTTAATGACATGGAGAAGCCATGTCACAGTATGTATCAATTGATGAGACAACCGATTCAGAGGGGCGTTATGTGGGCAATGTATTGATAGGTACGCTAGAAGCTACTAGTGCCAGACAAATGTTTCTTCTGACCTCAGAGGTTATGGAAGCTGTTAACCACAGTCAGATATGCAAACTGTTCGATAAATCCATGTTTTTATTCTGGCCTAGTGGAATACAACATGACAACATGCTCCTCTTCCTAACATGGTAAAGGCGGCAAAATCAATCTAATCATTTTACACTAAGATAGTGCTGTTACGTGCTTGGCCCATGCTTTTCATCGAATTGTGGAACAGGTCAGATCAACATTTCTAGGAGTAGATACACTAATTTCCACAGTAAAGAAAATATTTTTGAAAGCACCAACCCGAACTATGTATTTCAAAGACAAGGCCCTTAATATAGATTTGCCCCTGGCACCAATTTTAACACGCTGGGGTACATGGTTAACTGCATGTATATACCACTGTGACAATTTTCAAATTGTGAGAGAAGTGGTGAATAGCTTTGATAGGGCAGATTCTAAGGCAATTGAGAGCGCATAGTATCTGTTTTCTGATACTCAAAAAATCCAAGGTAAATTAGCTTTCATTAAATCAAACTTTGCATTTTTGACGGAAATCACAACCCAACTTGAAGAAAGTGGCATGACATTGGATAAGTCGACTGAGTTAGTGAGGATTGTAGAAGAGAGGATACAAAATATACAAGTAAAAGGTGAGTTTGGGGACAAAATTAGACGTAAACTAAAATTTGTGTTGGACAAAAATAAAGGATATAAAACAGTTTGTCAGATTGCTGATATCTCGTCAGGAGAAAACTTCAGAACTGAAATTTTGAACAGGATTTAACAGGCAGTGACATATGGTTTTTGAAATATGTTGTTGTTTTCTAGTGCCTTGCATCTGGCAATGAAGCCATTAGCATTCGTGCTTTCCAATACTTTTGAACTGTAGTTTCTTCTGATCTTGATGCTTCACAGGTCTTCAAGCGGTCTTCGTTCATTTCTGCTGGATCGTTACACAGGACACATATTGGTGAGGCTGAGATACCTATTCTGTAGAGATGACTTGCTAAGCAGTCATGATTTGTCAATAGTCGGAAGGCTGCAACCGCTGTTTTCCGTGGTCTCTGGGGGATTATATCTGGGTTGGAAAGTAGTGTAATCCATTTTTTATCTTTGGCATTTGTTTCTATTTCTTGTAGGTATGAATGAGAAAATTGTTTAACGATCAAGCGTTTTATTGAGGAATATGAGAAATTGAATTTAGACTTTTGTTTTATCGTTGTGCCTTTCTTTGCAAGTGAGTCTGCAACTTCATTCCCCATGACTCCACAGTGTGCTGGAATCCATTGGAGCTGAACAGTCTTATTAACTTTTTGGAGTTGTGTTAACATTTTGTAGCATTCTCTAATTTTTGTTGACTTCTTTGTAGTATTTGAACATATTCTCTGAATTGCAGCTTTAGAATCCGAAAGAATTACTGCCTTGTTAAATTTATTTAAGGGAAGATTTAATCATTGTCGGAGAGCAATGTATATAGCCTCTATTTCTCCATCATAATTTGTTGTGTCTCTGCCAACAGAATGATAAAAGGAAAAATGTGAACACGTAACTCCAGCTCCAGTAAGGTTTTCCTTGGAGGATCCATCAGTATATATGTGCAGCCATTCTTCTATGGGATACCTAGTATTGATTGTTTCCAGAGCTAGAAGATTTTGTATTTCTTTTGGTGTGTCTGATTTACTTATTTTCTCTATTAATTCCAAATTGAAGGTAGGTTGCAATAGTTCCAATGGATTTTCTCTTATAAGTAGATTTTCTCTGGTGTTAGGAATGTTCAATTTGGATTTAATCTGTGTTACCTTTTCTAGGAAACTATTATGAGTTTTAAGGATTGAAGGGGGGAGGTTCTCTTCTGTCCATTTAGAGTTTGGCAGTCGTAACATTTTCTCGTGTTGGAGCAATGCTTGTTCTTCTATTTTTGTTGTTATTGATGGGGTCCGTGTTAAGGGAAGCATGGCATCAATAGGTGTGGATTTAACTGCTCCAGTGATTAGGTGAAGAGCCTGATTTTGTTTTTGAAATATTCACCTATAACATCTTTGGAAGTGGAGAGAAGTTTCTCTAAGTATAAAACAGTTTTAGCTGACAACTGCCATTCCTTTACTTTTGATAACTTGATAACTTATTGCACTGTACTGCAATGCTAAGTAAGGTATGTTTTGGCTAATGAGTACAGTAACTTATCTTTCATATTTTATAAAATTGAAAATGGCCTGACGAATTTTGAATTAATTAATTAATTATTTAGTAGCAATAATTGCATTATTTAGTAAGAAAGTTAATTTTAAAAAGTGGTTATTCAAACCATATATTCATTTGAGAGGTAGAACTGGAACTTAAAAATTCAATGCCACAACTGGGATTTGAACCACAGACCTTCCGCTTACCGGGCGGCTGCTCTAACCACTGAGCTATTGTGACAAACTACCAGAACGGCTATAAATTCTCAAACCAGTTCGTATTTCTCCTGGTAAACCACAAAGGCAGTCTCACATCAGAGACAAATTACCCCAATGGGGTATAAAGTACTTACAATAGTAAGTCACCATTTGAGAATTTAATGCCATTCTGGCAGTTTGTCACAATAGCTCAGTGGTTAGAGCAGCCGCCCGGTAAGCGGAAGGTCTGTGGTTCAAATCCCAGTTGTGGCATTGAATTTTTAAGTTCCAGTTCTACCTCTCAAACTTTGCCCACACACGGCTTGTGTGTTTAAAAACACCAACAGTAAGTTTGTTGGCATAAATAAATAATAATTACCATCTAAAGGTTATTTAATCCTACGATATATACTACTTACAATAGTAAGTCACCATTGGGGTAATTTGTCTCTGATGTGAGACTGCCTTTGTGGTTTACCAGGAGAAATACGAACTGGTTTGAGAATTTAATGCCATTCTGGCAGTTTGTCACAATAGCTCAGGGTTAGAGCAGCCGCCCGGTAAGCGGAAGGTCTGTGGTTCAAATCCCAGTTGTGGCATTGAATTTTTAAGTTTCAGTTCTACCTCTCAAACTTTGCCCACACATGGCTTGTGTGTTTAAAAACACTGACAGTAAGTTTGTTGGCATAAATAAATAATAATTACCATCTGAAGGTTATTTAATCCTGGGATATAACATACTTACAATAGTAAGTCATCATTGGGGTAATTTGTCTCTGATGTAAGACTGCCTTTGTGGTTTACCAGGAGAAATACGAACTGGTTTGAGAATGTAATGCCATTCTGGCAGTTTGTCACAATAGCTCAGTGGTTAGAGCAGCCGCCCGGTAAGCGGAAGGTCTGTGGTTCAAATCCCAGTTGTGGCATTGAATTTTTAAGTTCCAGTTCTACCTCTCAAACTTTGCCCACGCACGGCTTGTGTGTTTAAGAACACCAACAGTAAGTTTGTTGCATAAATAAATAATAATTAACATATATTCATCATTTGCCTATGACAGTTATCAATTTATTATTATGAAAGAAATTGTTAATTTTTGTTAGATCATTTTTTTACATTTGATGTGCATTTTATTATATTTTAAGGGCATTTTATAGCTCATTTTTAGAGAATTTTTAGGTCAACAACTTCCGGGCCATATTAATGACATATGCACCCCGACCATTCGCTGATCTATTGTGCTCTACTTCATTTCTCAGTCTCCTAAAATATCTGTATCCCTAATAAGGTAGCAAGTCTTTTTACAGAGACTTCTTCAAGCTCATGCAGTTGTATGAACCCTTTCTCAAAGATCTCTACATCCCTTAAAGAAACGTACCACAATTTGTATACTTCCCTGGAAAAAGGTTAAATATAGTGAACACAAGTGTTTCATGTGTTGTAATCTTAAGGTCTACGGTATGTTATTGGGCCAACAAGCAGGGTACAAGAAATTTCCGTGCTTTTTGTGTGAATGGGACTCCAGAGCCAGAGAAAGACACTGAGGGGAAACTAAATTGGCCAGAAAGAAAAGATTTAATGCCATGGACAAAAAAATGTAGTAAGTCACCTGCTGATTGGCACAGAACGTTTTGCTACCCCCAATTCATATCAAACTAGGGACAATGAAGCAATTTGTCAAAGCTTTGGACAAAAGTGATTGTTGTTTCCAATATCTTATTCAGAAATTTCCAATGTTGTCTGGATCAAAAGCGAAAGAAGGCATTTTTAATGGGCCACAAATTCGCTAACTCGTGAAGGACGTTCATTTTAGAAATATAACAGACAGAGTTCAAGCTTGGAACTTATTCAGTGAAGATATAAACAAGTTTTTGGGTAATGTTAGAGATGTTCAATATGAACACATTGTTAAAACTGCTCAAAAAGTTAAAGGTACTTGGATGCAATATGAGATTAACATTACATTTTCTGCATTCGTCAGGACCACAAATGATAGTCAACTCAGCGTTCTTTTTCAGCAAAGTGGAGAAAATAAAATCAAAAGGTATGTTTGAAATTGTCTAGTTTCAATGTACACTGTTGCATCTGTGGAATTGAGATTGCTTCTTTGTTTGAATGATTTCACACATTTTAAATTGTACTTAAAAACAAGAAAGAAACTCTAATATTACATTTTTCCTTTCTGCATGGCAAGAAAATGGTATGTGGCATGACAAAATGGAAAACAGATTTGAATTCAGCATACCAAAATTAGGTTTAGAGAGCTAATAAACCCCATGCCACAGAAAAAAGTTTAAATTTGCAGGCCAGTGTTATTAATGTTTATATTTGGATTTTCATTGTGAAACATTGTCAACTTTGCTTTTCCTATATTTAACTTCATTGTTTAAAAAATACTGTGATATTTCACCAATTGCACTTGAAGTCTTTTCTTCTAAGTTTTCTCTGCCTTCGTTCCAACATATGTAACGGTACATATTAGTATGTATATTGTACATTAGGTTAGAACATAATTTGTATATAGATAAATATTTTAGGATAATAATTGTTTAAATATTGTTAGTGATAAGCAGTTATACTTGGAAACTTGTGAAATGTAAATAGCGACCATGCGGTCTTCAAACGCCTCATTCAGGTATTGAAAGGGAACAAACAGGATGCGGGGCATTTGTCACCCCTCACTGCACAGGTATTTCTAAGACAGGCATACTGACCGTAGCAAGGGGAGGTACCGTTATGAACAAAGTGGAGGGCCACAAAAGGGTTGGTGCAGTGAACTCCGGGACAGAAAGACTCAACTACTTGAATGAGACGGGTGTAGCTGTGAGGGAGCTGGTGTAAGAGAAAGTGAATAAAGTCAGTGTCCGAATGCTAAGAAACACTTATTAATCCACCTGCATAACCACCCCTGAAGAAGAGTCAACAGCCGAGGGCAACGGAGACAACATCTTGGCAGTACATATTCCTCCCTTCACAACACACAAAACTACCCGTCTCATAGATGGCACCCAACGTGTAAAGTCGAGACGGCAGGTATAAACACAGGACCAAGAAGATATCTTCATTCAGCATCCACGCTACAAGCATCATCATCCAGCATCCAGTCAGCACCCTGGAGTACCAGCATTCGTCATCAAAGACCGGAGCGCATCTACTACTAGACATCTCAGCAGAACATCTTCACAGGAAATACGCCCATTAAGTATAGGAAGCTCTAAAAGTGAGTTGTAAAGAACCACAATAATATTTCTGTAAACAGTTTTGCATGCTATTAAGAAGTGGGAAAATTGTAGATAAAATGGAAGGTAGCCACCAAATAAATGGAAACAATTGTGAAGCAGAGAAGGAGGCAGATATGCAAATGGTAGAAGTAGGTAGTGATAGTCGGGAACTTGTACACAGGCAAGCTGTAGCCTCAGTCAGTCAAGAGATGATAGATAGAGATTCTATTAGTTTATTGTGGAGGTTGATAGAAAGTAAGTTAGAGGAAACTAACAGGGAAATTAAGGAAAACAATAGGAAGGTCGAGCAAAGCAATAAGAAGGTAGAGGAAATTATAGCGAACTTAGAAAACAGAATAGAAAGTAGAGTTGAGCAAAGTAACAAAAAGTTAGAGGAAAATATAGTGAACCTAGAAAAGAGAATAGAAATGAAATGGCAGTCTCTTATAGTTAGCCAGGGAGAGATGAACAAAGAAATGACAGAAATGAGATCAGAAATTGAAGCAGTTACGGGAGAGATGGGTAGTATGCAGCAAGGGGTAGAGACCAAATTGCAAAATTTTCACCAAGAGATATCTGACAAACAAACTGGCTTAGAAAATAAAGTGTACAAGGATGTAAAAATGTTGAAGAACTTGGTAGAAACCTCAGTATCGAGTACAAATGCAGATGTTTTAAAAACTACTAAAGAAATTGAATCTGTCAGATGCCTTGTGGTGAATTTAAATGCAAGCCAACATAATTTAAGTAAAGAAATACAGGATATTAGGGGTACTTTTTCGAGGTTAGAATTAAATGTAACAAACACATGTACCGTTTCTGATGTAAATGTACCTGCAGTCTCAGCTGACGCTAGAACCGACAGAGTACAAAGTCCAATTCAAGCCTCAGCTGATCCAGGTGAAATGTTTGCAGAACAAATTTCTGCATCCGGTGAATCAAGTGTGCATGCTATAAACCCCATTAGTTACCAAACATGGCCGCATCATTTATTAAATGAAATTCCCGTACCAACTTTTCAGGAGGAAAATGGTGATAACCCAAAATTATTTCTTAAAGAAATAGAGAATTACTTTAAACTAAAGCAAATTCCTGAGGCATTAAGGATGGTGGTTGTAGGCAAAGGCTTAGAAGGGCGAGCTAGAAATTGGTTGCGCCTAACTTTGGGCGAGGACACAAATTTCGATTAATTTAGAAAATATTTTCTGGCTAGATATTGGGGGGCAAACCAGCAAAATGAAATTAGGATGGAAATATCAAATGGGAAATACGATCCAAATTCGGGAATAAACATGATCGACTACTTTTTGAAGATCGTTCAGAGAAGCAAATTATTAGATTCACCGCTAAAGGAAAAAGAACTCATTGCAATAGTAATCGGTCACTATCCGGAGCACATTAGAAATAACCTTATAGTGGCAAAACTAGGAAGTTTCTCAGAAATGATAGACTTGCTTTCTGCATTCGACTACAGTCAGGTAAAACCAACCCAAAATGTCAGGAATTCCATTGATCTGAATACAAAAAATGGAAATAGAAACAATTCAGGTTCTGTTAGAGCAGGGGCAGAATATTACAGAAGTTGGAACAGAGGACCCGGTCAGGATACAAGGCAGAGATACCAATACACAGAACCAGATTTTCAGAACAGAACTTCAAGTAGAAGAGAAAATAACTTTCCTACGGGTAGACAATCACCACAGAGAAATGGAAATCAAAATCAAAATTATTATCAGTATCAGAGGGGAAGAAATGGACAAATTAATACAGTTAGATTTTATGGCCATAATCGAGGACATCAAAACAGGCATAATACAAGGCCGGAAAACATTTATGTGAGTAATTTTAACCAAAACAATCGAGTACAGGGTGAAACAAGAGCTAATCAATTTTTGCCCCAAGAGTCAAATGGGAATGCACGTTTGCCAACATTATTAAGTCCTCACGCAAATCCGTTTATCAGCGATAGTAATGCAGAGGCAGTTAGCGAAGTAGAAATTCAAAGACAGGGAAACTGATAAGAGGGCACTGCACGATCCCGGGAGTTGCTCGTAATAATCAGTGTACAGGTGTAGAAACAAATTGTCAGGGATCTGATGATAATACAAATCAATTTAATATGGGTAGGGCATTTAAATAAGATAGCATAAATAATGTGTTAACTGTAATGGGAATTGATAACCAAAACATAGGTAATCTGGGGAAAATTGAATACTTAGCAGAGGAAACCATGAATGAGGTAATTACGATTTATAATATTCCTATGGAATTTTGCGATGATCTGAACGGTCAGATGGAAGCTTCAAGACAGGTCGTTGACCCTCATCAAGAAACATATGTTTATCTAATTGCCGCGAAAGCCCAAGGAATCAGTGCCGAAACCAGGGAACGCCTATGTGATACCTTATACAAAAACCGTTAAGTTTTTTCTAAAAAACCAGGGTGTTGTACCTCTCATGTTCATAGTTTCACTTTAAACGGAATAAAACCTTTTCGGTACAAATGTAGACCCATTTCCATTCTTCAAGGGACAAAGCGGATAAAGTCATATGCGACATGTTACAAGATGTAATAATTAGGCAAAGCACTTCTGAGCATATCAATCCTATTTGTTGGACTTTAAAAAAAAAAAATAAGTGGAGAGCTAAGAATGACAATAGATGCGAGAAGATTAAAATACTTATTCGATCCCAGACCAGTTTCGACCTGAAGGAATGGAAACTATTTTGGCAAAAATAAAATTACTCTGTTTCATGCACTCAAACCATTTTCCTCCTTAAAAAAAAGTAAATATACGTATCATTCTAAAATAGTATTCTTTTCACAACAATTAAAATATAGACCATAGTTGTTAGCGATGGGGTAATAACATAACACACAATTCTATGCATGAGGGTAAAGTTGTATATCCACAAAAGAAATGTATGTATTTAAAAATTGTTTCATTGGTGTCAAGTGACAAAAATATGTGTTGCCTTTTGTTAAAACTCAAAAACATGTAGTGCACAGTGGAAAGTGAAGAGTGATAAAAGATACAAAAAAAAAAAAAAAATGTAAATATGCCATAAAAATTAACACATACAATTAATCAGGCACGCAGCCTCGACAAACATCGAGAAGTGTATCATAGTTCAACGTTGTTTAGGATTGGTTTCGCTGTTAGAGCATGTAAGTTAAAAATAATTTTTGTTACCAACAAATTATTTTAAACTTAGGGGCATATGTAACGGTACATATTAGTATGTATATTGTACATTAGGTTAGAACATAATTTGTATATAGATAAATATTTTAGGATAATAATTGTTTAAATATTGTTAGTGATAAGCAGTTATACTTGGAAACTTGTGAAATGTAAATAGCAACCATGCGGTCTTCAAACGCCTCATTCAGGTATTGAAAGGGAACAAACAGGATGCGGGGCATTTGTCACCCCTCACTGCACAGGTATTTCTAAGACAGGCATACTGACCGTAGCAAGGGGAGGTACCGTTATGAACAAAGTGGAGGGCCACAAAAGGGTCGGTGCAGTGAACTCCGGGACAGAAAGACTCAACTACTTGAATGAGACGGGTGTAGCTGTGAGGGAGCTGGTGTAAGAGAAAGTGAATAAAGTCAGTGTCCGAATGCTAAGAAACACTTATTAATCCACCTGCATAACCACCCCTGAAGAAGAGTCAACAGCCGAGGGCAACGGAGACAACATCTTGGCAGTACATATTCCTCCCTTCACAACACACAAAACTACCCGTCTCACATATTATAGATGTGTCATGTGCATATGATATCACCTTCTGGTTCATGTAAATGTTTATACGTACAGAGCCAAAAACGTTTCGGTCCTAGCACTCATCCCTGTGGTACCCCAATCTGATTAAGTTAAAGTCTGATTTAATGGTGTGTACAGTGTCACCTTTTTTCCAATTTATTTCTATACATTGCACACAGTTTTTAAGATATCTTACTAGTAGTTTATTAATTTGTCTTCTAAACCCATAGTATTCTAATTTGGAGAGTAGGTGATCGTGATTCACAGAGTCAAAAGCTTCAGAGGTCTAGACAGACTCACAGTGCGTTTTCACGAGTATCCTTCAATTCTAGCAGTTTATGAATATATTCTGCTATAGCCATAATGGTTGATAATTTATTTCTAAATCCATGTGGAAAGTGGTTAAGATCATCATTAGATTTTAAAAAACTATTTATTCTAATTATAAGTACTTTCTTGTATACTTTGCTCAACACAGATGTTAGAGTTATTGGTCTGTAATTACTAGCATTTGTACTCCAACCTTTTTTGTAAATTTGTCTTACCATACTTAGCTTTAGTAGTTTTTGGAATATGCCTTTTTTTTGTTATTCCATTTATATCCAGCCTTAAACTGCAGAGGTCATATCGGCGGCCTTGACTATTGGCTTTACTCATTTAAAAGTGGGGTTTTTATACATTGAATTCACACACACATTCACACTTTCATTCATACTTCCAGACTCAAGGAAGGATGAGGAATAATCTTGGCTGGAGAAAAATTTCTACCCCCGTTGCCGGGAATCGAACCCGGGACCCCTAGCACAGCAGGCAGGTGCTCTACCAACTGAATATGCCTTTGTTCATTGAGTAATTTATTAAATACTCTAGTATATTCAGTAATTCTTGTTTGCAACATTTTAATACTATAGGTGATATGCTATCCCACCCGGAGGATTGTTGATTTTTGAAGCTGCTTAGTATTTCATGTATTTCATCAGCAATTATTTCATACAAAAGCATGCCTTTCATAATTGTTTCTGTTGTTTTTTTACTATGTTGTTTGTTGTAGGATTAACATTAGTATTCAGAAAGAAGCTGTTAAATAGTTTGCAGATTTCAAAAGAGTCTCGTAGTATTTGTCCATCTTGACTCAGGCTTAGCAATGGGTAGTGCACTTTCGCCATTTCTTGCTAATCTTTTCATGGGCTTTTTTTAAGTACAAATCACTAAAGCATTCTTTTTAATTGTTAAACCCTAGTATAGATATGTGGATGACATTTTTGCTATTGTTCCTTTCAAACATATATTTATTTGAGTATTGTTTAAGGGCCCATCGACAACTAGGTCATTAGGGTCAAACATATAAATGATGCTTTAAAACTTGTAAATTTACAATACAAAGCCATAAAATTCAGATTGGAAATTGAAAATAATGGCTGTCTTCCATTCCAGATATAAAGAAAAAATATAAATAAATTGAATTTTGGTATTTAAAGAAAATCAACTTGCTTACTGATAATCACATAAAAAATAAGTTTTAATCCTTCTCACATAAATTTGCTGTTTTTAATAATTTATGGGTTAATAAATGTACCCCTTAAACGTTAACTATAATAATTATTTAGAGACTAAAAGCTTCACTTATCTTAGTATTTGCTGTAAGTTCTTGAAATACCCCTTAACATTAGAACTGCTGATATTTGGTCATACCTAAAACCGCGGCTGGGTCACTTATGACCTGGGTACTTTTCCCTTTTATTATCTTAGGTCAATGGGTAGTTTTTGTAGCTACTAACAAATCTATTCTTTAAAGTGCTGGGTATTTTATTATAAAATCAAAAAAAATTTAAGTAGGTAGCTTTTCACAAATTATCAATTATTATTAAGAAAACTTACTGGCTAGCATCACATAATGAGCACAAATAATAATCTTTTGACGTGCACTTGTTACAGATAGTTTTCTTACACATAGAACGCCTTACAAACAACTTATTTCCAGTGAAGTCAGACTTCACAAGGCAATACATTCGCTTTCCTTGTCAGAAATGTCTGAGAGTGATGCAAGTACTTGTCTTTCTAGTTGCTGCATGCTTCTCAGAAAACACCTCTCCCAGTTGCAGTATGAAGTCCCTGCATGTCAATTTGTTCTTGTTTAGAGCATTGTACAATGCCCAGGTGTTTATTCCAGTCAAACTCAGCAAGTTGTAAAATGTGTAAACATGCTACCTCTGGATGGTGCTTTAACTGAGTATTTGCGAGCCATTTGGTTGACCACATCCACTCCATATTTAGAGCAGTTATAACATGTAACTGTACCTGGCTTCTGTTTCAAAACAGCCTCAGTTTTCATATAAGGATACTCTGTGGTGAGAATCTGAACATTCTTGCTGGTCTTTCCCTGATAAACGGTCAATGTGGTATCCTTCTTCTTCAACAATACTGTGCTGTATAACTCCTCTTTTGCCTTCTTGACAGAAACTCTTATTTCCCTCCGAGATCGATTTATAGTACCCACAACACTTGTACAATTTGCTTTCAAGGTTTCGGAGTGAGCCAAGGAGGTGTAAAAATTGTCACACGTGGCATTTCTTCCCTCATTCAAGTAAGGTTGCATCAATTTTTTCACAAAAAAATCAACAAGACATTCATCACTCGTCCAAGTGTCATCTCTTCCTAGATAATGGAAACCATTCACAATATATTTCTAGTTATATTATAAAATAAACATGTAAAAATACATACCCTCTTCATCACTATTCAGTGGAGTAATATACTTTTCTGATGAATCTGGAACTACATATTGTGGAAATTCCTTGGATGAAAACTCCAGCAGCTCGCCCTCAGATTCATGGGCCAAAATCTTGATTATGGCATTTACAATGACCTCTTCCATTTGTAGAAGTTTGGTCATTATATATATAATGTTGCAAGCACTATTTATATAGTTACAATGTACTACTAACACTGTATTGCACTGAACAAAGCACTAGCTGCATGACACTCGTGTAAACGTTCAGATGTGCCTCCCCTCTCCTCTTCTACTTACCTGCCACTGCTGGAGAAATGCAATGTCATCAGTAAGTGATAAAAGTGAGTTTAGACACTGTTGACCAAATGCAATCTAAAAATAAACATGAAGCGATACGAGATATAGGATTATTATAGCAGCTGCAGAGTGGGGTCAGAAACTGACCTGTGTACGGTTCTAGGTAAATTTTGAGTTTTTTCTTTTAAAATTTTCCCATAACAATTAAAATTAAGTGTGATCGTTTGTCACTATTTCGTATTGTTGCCTAGATTGTGACAATAGAAATTTAACAATCTTGGCAACAATACGAAATGGTGACAAACCAAAGATTTAAGGCAGTCCTAGTGTTAATACGGAAGAATTTAACTGGGAATATAAACACATTATCAACACTGCATTAATTAATGGTCTTCACACAGATTTTATACATAAAAAGACAGAGAAATTAGTCTCAAAATATTAATTATATTTATTGAAACCAATATTTTCTTACTTGTTATGAAGCCAAGCATATTTTGTGATATGTTTAATTGTGTACTACATTGAAATATAATATTCAGAGATTTTAACTCCTGGCATTCAAAGAACTACAGCAACAATATTATCATTGGTTCGGTTCATGAATAATAATAATAATAATAATAATAATAATAATAATAATAATAATAATAATAATAATAATAATAATAATAATAATAATAATAATAATAATAATAATAATAATAATAATAATAATAATAATAATAATAATAATAATAATAATAATAATAATAATAATAATAATAATAATAATAATAATAATAATAATAATAATAATAATAATAATAATAATAATCATCTTTATTAGCTTATAGACTTTGTTACAAGTTTCAAGCCTCGTCAGAGATAAACAAACAAGATTTACAATCTATATACAAGCAGTTTTATACAATCTAGTATTTCAGTTACAAATTATTTACAGTTCATCTATTCTATACAAGCATTTTTTAATTAAGTATGTTTTAAGCTCTTTTTGAAATACATTACCACTTAGCACTTTTAATTCATTTGGTAGTTTATTGTACAAGATTTTACCCATTATTAAGGGATCCTTCTCTGTGGCTTTTTTATTTACATTTCCTCTGTAATAATTGTGTTGTATTCTAGTACTATACTTATGACTGTCTTTTATTTGTAGAGGATTCTTATTTACTACAAACATTATTACCTTATAGACATACAGTGACACTACAGTTTGTATTCTGACTTTTACAAAACTATCTTTACACGATTCTCTATTCTGTAGATTGAATATACATCTTATACATCTCTTCTGCAATTTCAATACTCTATTTACATTTGTGATACTTGAGTTACCCCAGACCTCGATTCCATATTGCAAATGTGGATGAATTAGACCATAATAA